>JANHFL010005975.1:65387-75590 GCA_032468155.1 Oxyrhabdium leporinum
GAGAGAGAGAGAGAGAGAGAGAGAGAGAGAGATAGATTGGTGTTGAACATTAGGCTTCAGTGTGCAATAAGACATTTTCAATTTGCAAAGAACTTCCCTGCCCGATGTTGAAAGGGGGGTTGAAGGTGTCAGAGGAATTCCACTTCTTTTCTACTGTTTCAAAGACACTTCCACTGTTGTAAGTTAATACCATAAGATATGAATATGCATGAGTCAGTAGTGCAGAGGAATTAGTATTAATAACTTCTAGACGTCTAGAAAAAAAAGAAATAGGGGAAGAGATCACACAGAATATTTGCCTAGGGATAACTTGTCCAATTGACTGTTTTGGGTTTATACAAAACTCCATCCCATACACTAATTGCACAGTTCGGCTCAAGCTGACTTAATGTGTCATGAGAACAAACTCAAATTGAGAGGGAAATGACACTAAATAAGAGCAAGGAAGGAGTAGGAGTAAAAGAAGGAGAAGGAGAAGAAGGAGAAGGAGGAGTTGGCAAGGAAAACCTACAATGTACATTTTAATTTATTAACTTATTACATGAAGTCCAACATAATCAATTATCTGTATATTAGAAACAGATTCTGTAACCCCATTTGAAAGTGGGGGAGAATGGTAGTGGGAACAAAAACTAGAGTTCGTTTTTGAGAATACACTGACATTATTAGCCACAAGGAAGGCCTTTTCAGCAAGATGATTTGGGACCAAGAAGCTAATTCTCTAATGCTTTCAGATAGTAAAATATGACACTCATATAATCAGTAAAAGATGGAGAGAGAGGGAGGAAGATGGCAAATCTGGGCCCAAATATTTGGTTAGTGTTGCAAGCAAATTGTTGGCCCTCAGCTTCACTTCCTTAGAAGAGAAGGCTCTGGCAGACTTAATTCTAATGAGGACATCATTTTAGAGAGCCAACCCCACATACAGCCCTTTTTTAAAAAGTACTTTCCACTCATCTTCCAAATTAAATAGTAAAGCTGAATGTGGACAGATGCAGATTTACATATGCTATGCAGATGGTTTCTTACTTATAAGTTCAAAGGGCAACAAGGCTTTCCATGTTCAAATATTAAGAGAAGAGAAAATTCATTTCAGACTTTGGCACTTCTGAATGTTTGAAGATGAAAGAGAGCTTGGGCATTTTAAGATTCATTCCTAATATCATTCTCCATAATATCATTCTCCATCACATGATAAAGGTTCTTAGTGTCCCTGCAGCCATGCTTTATTTCCCACCAATCAGCTGCCTTTCTTTGACATGCTTTGACATGTTTTGATGTCAAGTCAAATGGAAGTCATAAAGGAGAATGCAATTGGTATGATCTGATAAAACACTTACTACTGGATGTAACTGCTTACTTTTTCTCCTTTAATCAAATGATCTATTGTTACCATAGTCCAGCCTGATCCAAACTGTTTTTTCCAGATGTTTGGACCAATAGTATTTCTCCCATCAGTTCCAGCTATACAGCAGTGATGAAAGTAGATGGAATTCAAAGCTGAAATATTTAAAAAATTAGGACAAGCTGCTCGAAACCTTTCAGAAGCTACTGCTTTGTACACAAACTTTCTTATCTGTTGTATTTTCTTCAACCTTGGGTGTCATGCATAAAACAATGCCTCAGTCTTGTATTAGATATTACTTTTGACACATTAATAGTTTCCATGTGGCTTTTAGAAAGAAATCACATATTTCTTTCGTTTTTTTTGCTTTTACACAGAAATGTAAATTCAAGCTTCATATGCAGTCACTTTCCAAACAATTTATATATAAACATTTATTAACATATATTAATAGAACAAATGTGAAAAAGCACAGGCAAAAAGAAACTTCACACTGAAATCAGCTCAAACTAGCATATTGAAAAAGCTCTAGAAAGAAAAGGCCTGGCACTGGGGAAAAAACAGCAGGGGAAAAAAGGACCACATCAGTTTTCTAGCTCTTCTGACATCCATCCAATCTGAGACAGATGTTCCTAGGAAAGAGCCTCTAAAAGCACCCTTATTCTATGGGCAAATCCATGTGGGAATATTTATAGACTTCAAGTTCCAAAACTAAATTAAAATTCTATCAATTTGACTTATACCAAAAATAAAATAATAAAATTAAAATAAATAAAATAAAATCGTTGGACAGCCAATAGGAATATTTGAAGTTTGGGAAATTTCTCTTCCCTGTGGCTTTTGGAGATCAGCTATGAAAAGCAGGTATTTTCAGCCAGCTGAAGATTTTGAAATGTCTTTATAGATAGCCACCATTGCAGAAGCCCAATCTGGGTGTTCTCAGATAATGGATACACTGGGAAAATGATCCCCGAAGGTTCATTGTGAAATCCCCCTGCCTCTTCCTATCACATTTTTAAAATGTCCTGATGTTATTGGCATCCTCTGAAAGCAGTCATCTCCCTAGAGACTGATCTATGTCATTGCTTAGGCTAAAAATCTAATGTTTAAAAAAAGAATAGCTACCCTATTTATTTTATATCTTATTTTATTATTTTACTTGACTGCCTAGACCTGTCTCTACAGTTGTCTTGGCAAGAATTTGAAAGTGGCTTGCCATTGCCTTCTTTCTAGGGCTAAGGTCACCACATTGTGCGTAAGCGGGGCTTGAACTCATGATCAGCAGGTTTCTAGCTTGGTGTCTCAGCTACCACAGAAGCAAACCGGCTTTCTGTGTTCCCTCCATTCCTATATTTTAATTGTGGGGGAGGTGAGGCAATATGTACGGTGATCTTTTCTGTGGCTGAGCCCCAACTGCATTGACACTTCGGCACACTCTTCTGACATTTCCCTCACTGCCCTTTTATTTATGTATTTCCTTCCTTTCTTTAGAAGTTTCTCACACGCCCGGTTTTGCAAACAACTGAAAAAAAGGGAAAGAAAACCAAGGCTTCCTCAGGAAAGAGAGTATAGTTTATCAAAATTTACTGGATTTGTAGGAGGTCCTTCTGCTTGGGGGGTTAAAAAGGGGGGGGAGATAATGAGATCTTGCTTTATTATGCAATCTTTCTCACCATCACCTCTGATCCGAGGACCCTTTTGGTCTTATCTCTCTTTGTCCATGATCTCAGGCTTCCATTTAAGTTCTTCTTCTGGTGGCTTCATGTGTCAAAGTAAACCAGCAACATTGGCATTGGAGCTCTTGTGTCTCTTTCTGCCGAAGGAAAACAAGACCTGAGTGCCAGACAGGCCACAGGAGGTGAGGCTTCTGGTCTATTGGTCCCAGATATCCTATCTGCCCCCACACACATACACACTAGCACTAGTGGAACCGGGAATCCTGCCCCTCCTTTTTCAGTAGAAGAGCCAAGACAAGGCCGCTTTTTTTGGCAACTGCTCAGGACTATGTGGTTTTGCAACTTTTTTTTTTTTTTTAAAGGGAAGTAGCTACTGCTTTGATAGTGTCGGGAAAAGGAGCGGAGGAGGAAAAAAAAACTTTGGGAACTCATTAACACTGCTAGTAATTTAAGAGGAAGAAAGGAGAAATAACTTCTCTGAATTAAGAAATGATTAAGGACAGGGAGCAAGAGGGAGAAGAGAAAGAAAGCTCCTTCGGGGCATTAATGACTTGCAGCAAGTGTCCATGAGGTCCCTTCCCCAAAAGGAAAGCATGAGCAGAATGAAATAACTGTTCTGAGAAGAAGAAGAAAGATTAAAATTGTGGGAGCACAGAATTTTTGAGAATTTCCTGTTTGTCCCCTTATTCTTTCCCCATTTACCAAACACAATCAAATCTTGGGTATTACTGAGGAAAGTTTAGTCCGGATTCTCCTTGACCTCACAGAACGAGGCCAAAACATTTTCTGGCCCTTAAAAATGCAACTTGACCTTAATCTCTGAGCAGAAGGAAAGGACCAAGTTGTCATCAAAACTCTGGACTAGTATTGGGACAAGAAGTCCCACTTGGATAAAGCTGCTGGTCAGCTGCATTGGTTAAAAATAACATTTTATAATCAGAAAATGGTTGGTTACATGGTAGAAAATAATCTACGTTAAATATATTTTAAAACAGATGGTGCTTCTTTCAAATATGGCATATAACACTCTGAGAGATCATACAATCGTCACATTTAGAATTTAAGAGTACCTAATTGCATCTACAAACACACAGATGAAACACCTGTCCTTGAACAATTCATGGGACAGCAGTTGAATAACCATTTCTAATCCAGTATCGCAATTGTCCATAAGGCAGAATGCTCCAAGTATATTAGGATTTCAATGCCCAGAATTCCAGGGATAGGAAATCAAACTTGAGGATTCTGGGATGCGCAGTTCTACACATCTAGACAGGGATGTTAAACTTGCAGCCCGCAGGCTGGATGCATCATGCGCTGGCCATGCCCACCCCCAGTTTAGCAAAAGAGGAAAAAAGTCACGATATGTCACATAACGACAACATGACATCGTGAGTTTGACACCCATGCACTAGGAGGTTGAGGGTAGAGAACTCTGCAAGTTCTCTGTAGTTAAAACAATAGCCAGCATAGTAATATAGTAACTCTGCATTCAGCAAAGGAGGAAATCACAAAGCCTTATGAATCAAAAATGATGAAATTGTTTGCTAAGGATGAGATTCAGGGGTATTTCCTATGGAATCCCTATGTTCACAACAGTTCATCCCCAAAATGTCCCTCCCAGTTGAATACATGAATATGAATATATTCACACACATACGTATCTTACATAACTCTGGCACGGGAACAGGAATTGTTAGGGGCGGGGTTATTACTCAGAACATCACAGATAAATTATTTGCTTCTGCTGCTATACATAGACTCACATCATACAATATAGTAGGAGGAAATCCAGACCGTGCCAAAGGAAAGCTCATTTCACATGAAAGATCTCTGGGCAGATCTTTCCATCCAGCTGCGCTCTGGGCACTGAGATAGAGATGGAGATAAATACAATCAAGGGGAGACAGTCCCAAAACAGATTAAGATAAAGTGAGATTCTCTTCTCCTTCAGTCACGTAGCCCTGTCAATGTATATCAATGCGTATGACTCAGAAGAAAACAATGGCCTTATCCACCATTCTAGATAAGTAGTTGCCATAAATTAAAAATAGCTTTCCGTCAATATGCCATGGCACCAGTGGCACTTTAGTCACAGCTATTTGCTTCATAGGCTCAGCAGAAAGAAAGAAAAAAAAAGTTATTGAAGTGTTTGATCTGCAGTCATTTACGTACCTGCAGTTAAGGTGTCCCCTGCATTGGTGAGTTGTTCACACTCTGCCAGCTCACCTTCGTGCCAGCCCCTTCTTGCTGAGTCATCTATCAGTCATCTTCTTGCTAAAGGTCTCCCTACTCCTGTTTCATCCACTTCACATAAATGAAACTTCTGATCAAACAAGGACAAAGTTGCCCAAGGATCTATTGCATTATTCTCTTTCAAGAAAAAAAGTGTACAGTCCAAATTGCCTGAATTTGTCACAAGGGCAGGCTTGTCTTGGAGGGAACTAGAACGAAGGGTAGGACAAGACCATCCATGATAAGGAGTAAAAATAGAATGGCCATATTCCGAGGGACTATCCCATGAATTAGTAGATCCCGAAGTAGCAGAACTCTGGTTTGTGAATGTCCAATCAACACTATCCAATTTTGAGGTGCTCTACACAGCCTGAAATTTTCGGTCGTCTCAGATCCTGCAGGAACAAATGAAATAACACAACTTGAACAAGAGCATTGGCCTACCGCAATAGTGTGATGATCCATTTGAGTCATCTGTTCTTGGAAGGCTCAAACCAAACCAACCAGTGAACGGATCCTGGAAAGTCATATGTCAGGGTCCCATCAAAGTTCCGCTTGTCCATTCAGCACTCAGACACGATTATATTCAAGTAAGAATTTATTAGAGAAACTATATTGGTACATCTGGGAAAAACCTGAATCTGAAGTTCCAGGTTTTTCCCCACCCAAAAGAAAATCAAAGATCCACCTCACGGCCATACTCAAAGGTCACATGCCCCAGTCCTCTTTCAGTTCCAACTTATGCTCTCTTCCTAGCACACCTAGCACTCCTCTTCCAGGTGCTGGTTGATGTGTCCTTGACTCACCAGAAAAGAATTTTGTTGTGTCTATTATCCCCCCTTAGCACATGAGAAACTTCCCCCTCCTGTTTTCCCAGGCACTACATGTGGCAGCTGCAGAGGCCTATAGAATTATGGCTTCCAAGGCTGACATTATGTTTGCATAATTAACTTTACAGTGGTACCTCAGAACCTTAACTGGTTCTGGGAGACACGATGAGTACCAAAAACGATGAGTACCGAACAAATTTTTGCCATGAGGAATAATGTAGTGAGTCACAAGGCAACCAACACCAACGGGTTCTAGTTTGTACGTCGAGTACACAACAAATGATGAGTACTAGGACAAAATTTTCATGTCAAAATGCACTGAGTATCAGATTTGAGTTTCAAAGCAGCACCAAGGTACAACCGTATATGGAAATTCCATTTACTGTACACTACTTCTTTTACTATTGAGTTTGTAAACGGCCCCATCACGAGTGTCTTATTAATAATTACCACTAATAATGGCAACTGGAACAATTGCTGTTAATTTGCTCAAATGAGTATTCCAAAGCTGCAATTAGTGTCTCTGAATTAACACTTTAAGATTGTACCTCTGCTATTGGCAAATAAACATCTTAAAATGTTTGTGGATCCCCTTTCAAAACAGTGTAAATTATGTTATTAACCTTAATTTAATTAAATTTTACAAACCCATAAACAATTATCTCCTCTGAATCTTTTCAAATACCAACCAGAAATGAGGGTCGTTATTCTGTAAAAGTTATTTAAATAAAGGATTGTAAGAACATTAATTTAAAAAAGGGAGTATAGCATAGGAACAAATCACTATTGGACAAGAGGAAGTATTACATTCTGATCAGGATGAGTATATTACTCCTACTGACTTTCCCATGTAGTGCTTTGAATTATTTCATTATGGGTTGCATTACATTATTACTATCTTGTTATTTTTATATTAGGCTAATGTGTTGCATTTCAATTGGTTTGTTGTGTATTTTATTTTTATTCATGTTGTTATCAGTTTTAAGGGCTACTTTTTCTAGTCAAACCGAGGGTTAGGGTTAGGGTTAGGGTTATAACAATAACCACACTTTGCCTGCCTTTTGCATTACACAAAAGCCAGGAATAAAACTTCCAAATCTACATTAATACAAAATGAGGAAGAGGCATGAATATATCAATAGAAACTTTACAAAACATGGTAGCTTTCAGAGCAGCATCTGCAAAGGACAAAGGCAGGTACAACCAACCAATCAAAGCATTGTCCCTTTTGACATGTGGGTATGCATACAATTTGTGTTAAAAGGGGTGGGGCTGCAATTGCCCAATCACATCAATGATTCTGATATTATAGACGACCCTCCCCCCCCCATGACAGACTCCCCTGTTATATTACAGCCAAATATTCCATGAGAAAGCAGCAGTCATGGGATGCCTTCCAACTTTCACAAGGAAAGAAGAGAGATAGGCTGGTAAAGACCAGCCCGGGTGTTAAATTTTTCCCTTGTTCTGGGTATGTCTAGTCTAACGAAGAGAAGAATTGTGGGTGACATGATAGCAGTCTTCTAATATTTCAGAGGCTGTTACAAAGAAGGGGACAACCTCTTCTCCAAAGCACCTGAGGGCAAGGCAAGAAGTAGCAGAGGGAAACTTATCAAGGAGAGATCCAACTTAGAATTAAGAACAAATTTCCGGATGCTGAGAACAATTAATCAGTGGAATGGTTTGCCTTCAGAAGTGGTGGGTGCTCCAGGACTGGAGGTTTATAAGCAGATTGGAAAGCCATTTGTCTGGAATGATATAGGGCAGGGCTGTTAAACTCATGGCCTGCAGGCCTGATGCGTCACGCGCTGGCCATGCCCATGGCCAGTTTAGTGAAGGGGGTAAAAAGTCATGATACATCATGTGATGACGCCATGATGACGCAAGTGTGACACCCCTGGTATAGGGTTTCCTGCTCAAGCAGGGGAATGGACTGGACTGGACTGGACTAAAAGACTCTGTTATTCTATATTGTTTTCTGTATATATTAAGAAATATATTTACATTTCCTACGTGTTTACAATGCAAATGAACATCCCAGCTGGACTATTTCCATGTTATCTGTATTCATTGTGATATTTGCAATCATGGGCACATGCAATATGTGGCTCCACACTGGCCAATAGCTGAATGTCTTTTGGGTCTACTAGTGAGGCTCTCTCAAGTATTGAGAAGACCTCCAAGGTCCCTTCCAACTCTTTTATTCTCAATATTCTGTATTCCCCGCCACCCCAGGGTCATTACCACCCTCTATCCCATGGAAAAACTCAGAAAGAAGGGAGATACATTGGGTTATACAGTACTCAAAATTGCAGGTAGTTACTGGATTCAGTGGATAAAGGTAAAAGTGATTAAATACCAACCGTTCAAGACCACGTGGTTATTCTGATTATTTCACTATCCTGGGCCTAGTTTTCAGAAAGGGACTGATGTCTTGCTGAGCATTTAAACAAAATATTGCCTGAGCATTCTTGTCAATAGTTCTAACAGCTCTTTTATAGATAAAAGGAGCATCAATTTACATTTTTAAGCAATCAAATGACTGGGAATCAGTGGGGAAGGTATTAATAATATATCTATACCACTGACCTTGATTGATGGGTGGGGAAAAGATGAGCAAAAGTTCTTTTTCAGAAGTACTGGGTTTGGCTGGGATTTTTCAATTTTTCTTAGATGCATTATGCAGGTTGTAGTAAAATGCATTCAGGCTCACTTTCACCATTGGCCTAAAGTCTGTTGGATGACTATACCATGAACTTAAGACATCCAGTCAATCAGGAGCCATGATATCATATCAAGGTCTCTTAATTGTTTGCATTGTTGATACATGTAATCTGTTCATTGCCCTGTTCTTCAGATACCTGGCTTTAGAGACAGAATCAAACACTAAAGTGCTTATCATCTTTTACCTGGAAATGTGATTAATTACATGTGGGCGATAAGGAAATTTTAGAGCACTGTGGCTCCTTCTCAACGATCAGGTTGCAGCAACAATGACAATAATAACAAAAGGTAAGGAAAGTGCCAGACTATTCTGATGCAGAGCTCTCATCAGGACAAAAATCTCTACATTTGTGCCATCTCTTCATGCTACTAACAGCAGGAGTTAACTCAGGTGTTACATTGATATGCTAAGAAGGAAAAGCTGCTTTAGAAAACCAGGGATTTAAGCCAAAGATTCGATGATGTGCCAGCCACTAAGCAATCACATATTTTTTTTCTCCGGAAGATCTGCCTCCAACCTGGTACTTCACCTCTTCCAATGGTGGTGTTCTCGTTGGTACTCCAATTGAGCCCACCCATCCACCTTCCTACTGGTCAAGGCCAACTTTCGCTTCCATAGAGTGCCACAGGAAAACCATTGCCTGCACAGTTCATCCTTGTAGAGATGACTGTTACATCAGGAAGAAGTTAATTTTTCCAACCCCAAGGAATTCTGGGTGGAAAAATATTTTCATATATGATGGTAAAAGACCATTCTTTTGTTCATGTTTCTGATACAGCTATTAACCTGGATCTAATCATGATGTGGAAGGCAAAATGCTAGAAGAACTTTAAATACAGGTAGTCCTCGACTTACAAATGTTCGTTGAGTGACCATTCAAAGTTAGAACGGCACTGAAACAAGTGACTTATGATCATTTTTCACACTTACAACTGATGCAGCATCCCCATGGTCATGTGATCAAAATTTGGATGCTTAGCAATTGGTTCATATTTATGATGTCCTGGGGGTCATGTGATCCTCTTATGATAATCAAAGTCAGTGGGGAAGACAGATTCACTTAACAACCATGTTACTAACTTAACAACTTCAGTGATTCACTTAATAACTGTAGCAAGAATGTTTATAAATTCACTTAACAAATGTCACTTAACATCAGAAATGTTGAGCTCAATTGCGTTCGTAAGTTGAGGACTACCTATAACAGATCTTTTTAATATTGCAGATGGATCTGATTTCTCCTCCCTCCCTCCCTCCTTCCTTCCTTCCTTTCTTCCTCTCTCTCTCTCTCCCTCCCTCTGTCTCTGTCTGTCTGTCTCTCTCTCTCTCTCTCTTTTTCTTTCTTTCTTTCTTTCTTTCTTTCTTTCTTTCTTTCTTTCTTTCTTTCTTTCT
>JANHFL010005975.1:77392-88603 GCA_032468155.1 Oxyrhabdium leporinum
CTATCTATCTATCTATCTATCTATCTATCTATCTATCTATCTATCTATCTATCTATCTATCTATCTATCTAATCTTGCCTTTATTATTTTTACAAATAACTCAAGGTGGCAAGTACATCTAACGCACTTTGTTCTTCCTATTTTCCCCACAATAACAATCTTGTGAGGTGGGTTGAGCTGAGAGAGAAGGATTGGCCCAAGGTCACCCAGCCAGCATTCAGGGCTAAGGCACAATTTGAACTTGTCTCTTGCTTTCTAGCCTGGTGCCTTGACTATTAGATCAAACCACTTCTCTCCAAGAAGTGTACCAGTCTGTTTATAGAACCTATTTATGTTGCAGAACTGTGGCTGTCGGCATGCCTTGCCATTGGTCGTGGTCTTCTAGTCATTGACATTTTGGCAACCAAGTAATGGGAGAAGGTTGAATCAAAATTGTCCTGTCTTTGAAGATGCAAGACTTGTTTGTCATGCAGTGCAAATACGTTTGGAGAAGAGGGGGGGGGGGGAGAAAAGCACAAGTAATTCTTACAAATAAAATCTTCTACATCATAGAATTAGAAAACTCAGGGAAATTTCAGATTGGAGGCTACAGTGGAAAGTTGAAAGCATAGCCTGAAAGAAGACCGTGGCAAATGATTTTTGTGTTGCTGCTGTGAAAACTGGTTGGTTGTGTCTGTGAGGTCATCAAGTTCAACTTAAAAGAGACTTTGAGTGGGAGAATAAACAAAAAAGGTAAAGAAGTAGGAAATATCCCAAACACAAAGGACACAACTTTAATGAGAAATATGAATCAGATGTCTTGTGTTCTGTTTATTATTAATAAATAATAGTAACTTATTTATAATAATACATAATCGCAAAATTTATATCCTGGCTCTCCTCCAAGAACAGAAAAGCTACATCTCTCTCCCCCATCCCATCTTGCACCGTAAAAAATAACTGTAAAGCAGAAAGGGCTGAGAATATGACTGGCTTCAATGTAACTCATATTCAAATAACTTACATTTTATTCTTATTGATATGATTCTTCAGCTTAAATGGGAACATTGAAAGTGACCCAGTTTTATTGTGTTTGGAGTCAGTTCGTGTTCAGCTAGGATTAAAGCTGCAGGGGGAAAATCCAGGGGACATTAATTTGTTATCATCTAAAGTACAAAAAGGCAATCAGACTTCATCAAAGACAAGTGCAGCCAATCAAGTGGGTTTATATCAAATATGCAGAAAAATTCTTTCAGAGCTTCAATTAATGACTCTTTAAAGTTATTAATGCCTTCATAATCTCACTAAATCCTCTTCCCTTAATCATGTCTTTCTCTGGGTTTTGACAATTAGATTATTCCAATCATAAAGGCAAGTCTTCCAGACCTTCAAACAATGTTTTTCATAACCTCTTTGGTGCTGGGGAATCTGGAAGGAGTCAGCTAGCATCCATACAGTATGATGTTTCAACATATTTTTCATTGTATCTTTTTCTCATGACTGAAAACATCCTTATGGATTTACACATATTTCCGTTATCTTGCATTCCCAGCAAGAATGAGTTTATACAGTACATCAATAATTCTCTTACAATTCATACAGGTTCAACTAATCCTATCACAACATTTTATAGGACAACAGTTTAGAAATTAGGGTTTTTCCAGGATGTCATGTGCTGTTTCTGACCTGAGGTTCAAAGGCGAGACATTTCCACAGCTGGACCAATATCAGTTTAAAATGTTTGGAACATCCATCTCTTTCTCCTTTACAACTAGTTTCTTTTAAAGTTAAACTTAAATAACTGGATTTTTACTAATTGCAAAGCATATTTTAAAACAGTTCGGTGAGATGGTCAGCCTTTATTTACCTGATTTCTTTTCTCTGGACTTAATTCATCATTTCAATCATGTTTACCTGTTTTAAAAGGATCTCACCTAACTGTAGGAGTTAATCATGAGGTGCTTAAAGCCAAACACTGTCTTCATTTGTGACAGTTTATAGCACTGGATTGCGTTTGATCGGATCATGCTCTGTTCATCCGGTTCTATACATCGAATTTAAAGGGCCTGTAAAATCCTCCATTTCAATGACCAAATGCACATAGACAGACCTCCAGCTGCTACTATATTGGAGTCTGCCCATCACGGTTGCAACTCATGTCAGCCGTAAATTGAGTCAACCACGTGACCAACCTTTTTTGCATTGGTCGTTGTGGCAAAACTATCGTAAAACACAGTTGTGACTTCAGGATGCTGCAAATGGTTGTAAATGTGGCCATCGGGTCATAAGTAACTCCCAGGGAGGTCCATCATAACTTCTAAAGGTCACTAAATGACTGGTCATAAATTAAGGACAACTTATGCTCTGCTTTCCATAACACTAAACACTAAATTAAATTTAGTAAAGTTATAAATTTATTAACAATACTCAGCAAAATCGTGCTGCATCTTTTCACTTAAGCTAATTGAAATCTGGGCTGAGCAGTAGCTCAGCGATTAAGACACTGGACTTGTTGGCTGGAAAGCCAGCAGCTCAGAGAACCAAGCTCCACACAATGGGGTGAGCTCCTGTTCTTGCCCCAGCTCCTGCCAGCCCAGCAGTTCGAAAGCATACAAATGCAAGTAGATAAATAGGTAGCACTTCGGTGGGAAGGTAACAGGGTTTGGTGATGTCATGCTGGCCACATGACCAGCTGCAGACAGTGCTAGCTCAGTGGGGATGAACACTGCCCCTTATAGTCAGCAACAACTAGCAGAGTAAAACACGCAGGGACTCCTTTATGGAAATCTAAGGCCGTGCACTGTATCATTAATTAATTAAATAACAAAAGCATAAGGACTATAGCATGAGAAGAAGCACTTTTTTCCTGTTTGTCTCTGCAGCTCATATCATGAACTAATTGAGCTTAGATGAAATATCCGAGGTTATGTTTATTTTCAAACTGTCCTGTGTGGGGATAAACATTCTGACTGTATACAATTCAAACATCCCACTGAGCAAAGGTGGAGGGGAAAATGAACACCAGATTGTAAACGCTACTTAATTAGCATCAGAAGGTAAAAACTGCAAAAAGAATACTGAAGGCCAAGATAGATGTGTGCTACCTTGGAGCCTTCCCAACTACTTGGCAAGCAGTTCTGAATTGGTGACAGTGACATGTATATGTTACATCTGGGGGAGGAGGTTACATATTAGAGCTGTTCACACTTCAACAATGCTTCAGAAGAATGCTTCAGACCTCACACAAGTAGGAGTACAGCATCTCTCCTCTGTTCATAAAAGCAGTCCCTTTTCTTTCAGGCTTCTACCCAGACTGAAATGAAGAATGTAGATGCTTTTAAAGCCGTGTTGCCTTTATGAACCAGCTCCTTAAAGCAGCCACCTCTTTTCTCAGAGTGACGTAGAAGGCTGGAAAAAAGGTGGTTCATTTTAAGGAGTGGCTGAACATGGACGAATATTTATCTATTTATTTTTTCAGATTGTTTTTAAAAGTGCACCTTTGGCTTATACTCTGTGGAGAGACGGTACTGATCAGCCATAACTGCCAAGACCTGGCTCAGCTGAAGGCAGACTGGCTGAAAGGGTTCAAACCCTCCCGGTCCAAAAATAAGGAACGAACAGTTTTACTGCTTTTGTATTTTGAAATCTCATCGGATTTAAATGTTTGGAAATTACTTAAGACTAGGTCAGCCCGACCTATCTCTGGGTCAACTTTCTGGGCAGCTTTTTAGTTTGGCTGGAGTTTGCATGTGGTGTGACCTAGCTTCTCCATTATCACACACTTTCTCTACTCCTTTCTGGATTCTTACAGCGTACCTCTCTGCTCAGCTGGTAAATCTTGGGAGTAACACAGCTGAAAGGAGGTTTAGAAGAAAAATGCTCCTCATTCTTACCTACTTTAGCATTTTTTAAAATTAGAACTCTGTTAAGAGTCCCTTCTGTATACCTTATCACTCACCAAAATACAGTAAAACACAAGAAATGTACTGTCCTCCTGCATCACCCTTTGGCAAAAGGCAATATTTTTTTCCGCTGCTGTACAATCGGTGTTTCATGATGAAACAATAACATTGCTGTTAGGGTTCCCACCCCCTTTAAACCATGCTGGTTAAATAAACAGATTGCAAAGCACTCAATCTATTGAGTCCCCAAAGACTCACATTGAGATCCATGCTTTATATTCAGAGAACCCACTGGAAATAAGCATAAATCTATCACTTGAAGAGAAATCATAATAATATTTTCATTCGGGCAGATGAGCCCTGCTTTTTCCCAATGTCATAATTTGCAAAACAAATAGAAAGGCAGCGGTGTAACAGTGAGCTCTGAAGAGCAGAAGCTCCTACCCAATATCATACATTCAGGGTCATAATTTTATGTGTGAATCCTAGGTAGCAAGCCTCACTGTACTTGGTGAAGTTTATGGTGACACATGAGCCTTTGGAAGAGATCTTGAGCGTATCCTTTGGGAAACAGTCTTGCACTGTTTAAACAACTGAGTGAAGCGGAAACCCCATCAAAGGAAAAAAGGAAAAGAAGTAACCAGTGTTAGCTTGATTATTTCCTTGTTCTCTGGTTTCCTCTATGCTAATCTGTTATAAACAATAGTGAACCTGGAAAGCTCCCATATTACTCATTTGGTTGCCAGGCCAAAGAGCTTCTGACAATTACGTTGTCACTTTGCCCTCCCCCATTCTTTCAGCCTGTCTCAGATGTCAGTCTTGTCATTTCCTGCAAATTCACCTGTTTGATACAGTAAGCCTTTGTGATTTTTTAAAAAAACCCCAAATATAAAATCTGTTACTGAAAAGTGGAGCTTTCAGATCATTATATACATTACTACATTGTCCAAAGGCAGTTTTGACTGAAGGACTGCAGATGTGTTTGCTTTTTTCCCAAAGCTGAAAGAACCAAGTTTATTTGTATTATTCTATTGAATTTCATTGTTTTGCCATTCTTACAGGAAAATTTTGCATAATCTATCAAAGTTCAGTGGAAACCACCGCAAAACCATGGATGTGGAGAAGCAGAATGGGAAAAATGTTGTGTTACCTAGGTGCATATCCATCTTCTTTAGAGGAATTATATTCATTTAAATTATATTTATATCATAAAGCCCAGGACCAAAAGCACTTCCCTTTGGGAGGGCTGAGATGGGTACACAGCAACAGCTGCAGGACCTGATTCTGTTATCCAGGCAGGAAACCATGGGTCATTACTGCATCTTCCATAGTATGCTTTTTGTTTGGTCTCATGCCAGGAGGAAATTCCCACCCTAGATGACCAGGCTCTTGGAAAATTTGTGGTATATTGGATCATCATTATTGAGGGGAAAAAGTTTATTTTCCTATAAATTGATTTTATGGAAACAAGCTAAATATGGATGTGTGAGAAGATAGGCAAATGGATAGATAAATTCCATGCAATTTCACAGGATCTATCATACAAGATAAATTTATAAATGTACATGTATGAGCAACTGGTGTATAAGCCATGGCTAAAACTGCCAAATAGTCTTTAAAAGAGCTTAACAGCTCACCCTTCTTCCTTTGGTCCCAAAGGAGCTTTTCAAAAGGCAACTGGACTTTCCTTGAAGGCATTTCACTTCTCATCCAAGAAGCTTCTTCTGTTCTGACTGACTGGTGAGGAATGGAAGGCGTGCAGATGACTGCGGGGAATATAAATCCTTCCATTCCCCACCATTCAGTCAGAATAGAAAAGGCTTCTTGGATGAGAAACAAAATGCCTTCAAGGAAAAAACGAAGAAAGTCCAGTTGCCTTTTGAAAAGCACCTTTGGGACAACCATGGCCTGGATGACTGAGAATCTCCACAGATATCCATCCTCTTTCCTTTTCTTATTTGATCTGGAAAGACTCAAAGACTCAAAGTTGTGGTTGTTCAACCTTTTGATTTCCTGAGCTACACTGAGTAAGGAGGAATTGCTTTGAGCCACATATAAAATATATAATATAGTTGCTGTATAGAAAGAACAAACTTCTTTTATTTTTTAAATATTTTTAATTATCTTGTGGGGGGCTGCATAAGTACCTATCCAGGGCCACACATGGCCTGTGCTCTGTGGCCTGGATATGCCTGCTCTAAGTCCTCAGGTATAAGCATATTCTTACCTTCTGATTTTATCTTGACCTAGAATCTAGAATCAGCTGAATCTGCCTTGATCTAGACTGCAGGTCATTAACTCTCATGGCCTAGAAATGCAAAGAGAAAGATGATGTAAAAGATTTGTCTCATCTCTTAAGAATAGACTTATGAGGGCAGATAAGAACTGCAGTAAAAAAAAAAACCCAACCCTGGGGTAAACTTCTAATATCCTTCTTAGTGCTGACGAAACCAATCCACCAGTTTCCTGTGAACATGTGGTAGATCTGGGGGAAAAATTACAGATCTCCATATAATTTTACTCCCCCTTCGTAATTTTGGGCTCTTATAAACTGAAATTAGAAGCCACAACAAGCCAATCTGTCAGCTGAGAAACCTCTCATTAATAATAAGATAGTTAACTTAATAATCATAGTTAGTAAGAAGAAGAAAGTTAAGAAGATGCTGGTGGCAGGGTTCCATTTAGAAAATGAAGACAAAACATGAATTGGTTTTAGAAACTGAAAATCAGCTAAAACATATAAGGCATGAACAGAGTGATCTGTGCAACTTAATATTTTTATGATTTATTCTGAATGAACTTAAATGTTCTGAAATGTATTCAGAGACAAACAGTACATGATGAGGCATTTCAACAAATCTGCAGTTTGTGCCTGCATAGCAACTTTTCAGGAATAAATTCTAGCCCAGATTTTATATTGATATATATTTCTTAAATACCGGCATTCGTATCTCTCTAGAAATTTGAATGTGGGAATCACAACTAAAGTATCTATTTCCATTTTCATCTAAAGATGTTCTTGATGAGTGTCATGTAGATTTCCCCACACAATATTTTAAGCAACTATTATTTGTACAAAATTGCGGATAGATATTTATAACTGTAATATTTGTTTTTCAGAGCCATGAAAAAAAATTATTTGGTTTTAAATCTTTGCTTAGAACATGCAAACAATATTAGTTATATATTAAACATTTTCTGCCTGGCATCTGGATTTCTGCAGAAGGATATTTACTTAACAATGAATAAGAATGAATTAGTAAGAGTGTGACCTAGAAAAACCAGAGGTCATTCCTATAAAATCTGAGCCATCCCAGTCATTTTCAATAGCAAGATGTGTCAACACTACGTATCAAACTACTACAAGAAATGGATACAAGTTTTGATAGCTTGTGGATTTACTGCAGCAAAACTAGAAAAATAATAGAGTTATTTCTTTGAATATTAGCATCTAAAAGTGTAAAATGCCTTTTACTACAGCAGCAAAACTTTTATAGAATTCTTTAACTAAAATTAGTTTATCCGCATTTGGTCTACATTTTTAGTAACAGAAGCAACAGGTTATTCTAATAGGTTATTTATGCAAATGGCACTTTGGAATTGAAATATGGAATATGATTGTTTAAAATGTGTTTCTCTTTACTATTGCAAACTTATTATGAATACGGTGCTGTTGTTTTCTATTCAGTCATATTTTTATTAACTTATTTATTTGTTCTTATTTATTTATGTAGTTATTTTCAGTCACTGAAATGCAGCAGCTGGTTTTAAATATTCTAAATGGAATGTGTCTCTTTAAACAAATACCAAGCCTACAACCACAATCAAGGAGCCAGTCCTTGATGGGATTACCAGAAAAATCCAAACATTTGGAAGTGGGGAGACACGTCCCGTGAACTTCAGCAACCCAGATAAAAAAGGTTATCACTCAGCCAAAGTTTTCCTTCCAAGACTCGGTGGAGATGAGACCGGAGACACTGGAGATGGGACCTTATTACATGGCCCCTGAAGGTGAGGTGGCTGACCCGATGGGAGAACATATAGTGGCGGAAGGGGGTGGAAGTCAACAGAGAGCCATTACGCCTCCAAGGCAGTGGAACCCAATGATACCACCGAAAGAAGCCCTCCAGCCGGGTTGGGCGTATTTTCCTGAACAGGAGTGGGTGCAGTATCAATAGACCCCACCTCCCAGGGCTCTGGTGGGTTCTCATCGACCGGCAAGGGTTTGGCCGGCTGCTCTGGTACCTGGTCCCATTAACCCACCAGGTCCCGTTAACCCACCAGACCAGCCAGCCGTGGAGAAGCCGCCGCATTTCAGAGCTACTTTTGATGGCAACCCGGGGAAATTGGCCTATTTCATTCACTGGGTACTGGCATACATTGACCAGTGTGGCCAATTGTATCAGACGGATCATGATTTGGTGAACACCATCACAGAGGGGATGAATGAAGGAGACGCCTCAGATTGGGTGGCCCAACTTCATCATGAAGGAGTGGTGGAACTTGATGACATTGATAAATTCCTAGAAGGGATGCGGGCAAGATTTGATGACCCAAATCATAAGGAGGAAAACGAAGAAACCATCAAAACGATGAAGCAAGGGAGACGACCCCTAAAGGACTTTATATGGGACTTTAGGAAAGTTGCTAGTTACTTGAATGGCCTGAATGTATCGTCCTTCACTATTTTAAAGAGGCAATTGATCCTGAAGTCAAAAAAGCATGCAACATCAGGGGGGTGCCTGAAAGATTGCAAGATTGGTACAAGATGGCTAACCTGATGGATTGGTCGCTGTACCCAAAAGGAAGAACCCTTCCGCCTGAGAGGCAAGTGAAGAAAGTGGGTGTGGAAGCCCCCACCTAAGCCAGGAGCCCCAGCAGTCATTGCACAGAGACCGATTGGACCCATCAAATGTTTCTGATGTGGTCAGCTTGGTCACTTCCCTTTTCCATAAAAGTAAAATTGACTGTCCCAAAATTGGGGGAGAAAGGAGAAGTGGAAGCAATAATTGACACAGGGTGTACCAGGTGTCTAATTGGGTTCCCCTTAGTCAAACAATTAGGGATAAGGACTGAGAAATTAAAGACCCCTATTAAGTTCTAGCAAGTGGATGGATCTTTAATTGGAGGCATTCCTGCTTCCCAAGTAACTGAACTCAAAATTGGAAATAGGGGAGAACCGAGAATTCTTAAGATTCATTAGCCCCAAAAATGTCAGAATCAGTGATCTTAGGATTAGCGTGGCTTGACAAATGGGTTCCATCAATCAAGTGGGAAGACGGCTGTCAGAAAATCAGGATAGGACCCATTGCCTCCCTTACCACCCTTGAGCACATAGAAGCCTTCGACCCCCACCTCTAGCAATAGCGGCAGCCACAGGAGAAAGTTTACCAGGGGAGCCTTTAGTCCCTAAGGAATATAAGGCATTGGAAGAAGTGTTTAGCAAAGGAAATTGTAATGTCCTTCCACCTCACCGGTCTACAGATTGTGCCATTGAAATTGAGCTGGGGGCAGTTCTGCCGAAGCCAAAAATGTACTCAATGACTCCAGCGGAAATGACGGAGTTGTGCAAATACATTGACAGCAATTTAGCCCGTGGTTTCATTGAGCCGGTGAAATAGAAAGTGGCATCTCCTATGTTGTTCAAAGAGGGGAAAAAAAGGGGGGGGAGATGAGATTGTGCGTGGTTTTTAGGGCTATCAATGAAGCATGTATTCAAAATAACTACCTCCTCTCCCTGATGAAGGACTTGCTGAACCATCTGTGTAAAGGAAAGATATTCACCAAGTTGGATTTGAGAGAAGCATATCACAAAGTTCGCATAAAAGAAGGAGATGAATGGAAAATGGCTTTTAACTGCCCTTGGGGACATTTCCAGTTTAAAGTCATGCCTCTTGGATTGCAAGGGGCCCCTGCCGTATTCATGCAATTAATAAATAAAGTACTCCATGAGCATTTGTATAAAGGGGTGCTAGTTTATTTGGCTGACATTTTAATTTACAATGAGATGATGCAAGAGCATGTGAAATTGGTACGGCAGGTGCTGAAGAAACTTTTAGATGCTAAATTGTATGTGAAGCTTTCAAAGTGTGAGTTCCATAAGGAGGCCCTCAACTACTTAGGCTATCGAGTGACAACTGAAGGGATTGAAATGGATCCAGGAAAAGTGAAGGCGGTGCTAGATTGGCAAGCCCCTAGGATCCAAAAACAACTGCAAAGTTTTCTGGGTTTCGCAAATTTTTATCAGCAATTTATTCCAAGGTTTGCGGAAGTAGCACTTCCTTTGACTGAACTATTAAAAATGGGACCAGCTCCTGGGAAGCCAAAACCCTCACAGCCTCTGACATGGAATATGGACTGTTAAAAATCCTTCAAGAAATTAAAGAGGTTGTTTGCGGAGGAACCCATCCTTCAACACCCAGACCCTGAGAGACTTTTTGTTATCCAAGCAGATGCTAGTGATGTTACAGTGGCTGCTGTCCTTATGCAAAAGAATGCGGAAGGACAATTACTGCCTTGCGCATATGTGTCTAAAAAGCTGATGAACACAGAAAGAAGGTGGGCGGCCTGGGAGAAGGAAGCCTTTGCTATAGGGAGGGTGTTGCTTTCTTGGAGGCAGTTTTTGGAAGGAGCAAACCAGTCGTTTGAAGTATGGACTGATCATAAGAATCTGGAGGCTTTGAAATTGCCTAGAAAGCTTTCCACAAAACAAGTTCGATGGGCTCAATATTTTAAGTGGTTTAATTTTGAGTTTAAATACATCCCAGGGGGAAGAACCTGTTGGCAGATGCCCTTTCTAGAAAACCCCAGTTTGACAGCCAGTGTGAGGAAATTGTTCACTCTGTAATTTCCCAAGCAGAGATGACAGCCCAAGCGTTGACTCGAGCCCAGAGGAGGAGGACAGATGCTCCAGAGGAGAAGTTAGCACGGAATTTGAAAACAGCTCTTCTTAACAATCCATGGTATTTGGAGAATCAACAGGATTTAACCATCAGGGATGATTTGGCTTGGAAAGGATCCAAGTTATATGTCCTTGCAGCTTTGAGGTTGCTGACTTTGAAATGAAGTCATGATTCTCATCTGGGGGGTCATTTTGGGTTTTTGAAAACTTTACATTTGACCAGGAGACAATTCTGTTGGCCAAGAATGAAGATTGATGTGGAGGACGATGTAAAAACTTGTTCTATTTGCGCTACATGTAAGCATCGACAAGGGAAGCCTCCTGGTTTGTTGCAACAAGTGGCTGAACCGAACCAACCTTGGGAGGAGATAGCCATGGATTTTATTGTGGAACTTCCAGAGAGCAGAAGAAATACTGTGATATGGACTG
>JANHFL010005977.1:17271-56096 GCA_032468155.1 Oxyrhabdium leporinum
GACGTGCGGGTGAAAGGGAGGGTGGGAGGCAGGGGAGGTACATAGGAAATCGCCCTGTCTTTGCAGCATTGGTCGTGTGACTGAGTGGGCACAGCCAACTCAATGGCACTCACAGCAAGGTGTTGCCCCACCTTGCCATGAGTGACATCAAGTTGGCCACATCCATTCAGTCACATGACCCCACCAAGCAACACCCACAGAACCTGCAGTAAAAAAAAATAGATTTCACCACTGACTACAACCAATTGTTGAAGTTACGGCATTCTCACAGTCACTTCATTACTACTTTGCCAGTTTTAGGCATTGGGCAAATCAGTAGCATTTATGACCGGCTGCAGCATCCTGCAGTTACGTGACTGCATTTTTTTTTTTTTACATGTTGCTGTAAAACACCCATTGCATAAAATATGATCTACTTACTACCATGTGATTCAATTAGTGGCTATGTGGTTTGCTTACCAATTGCAGTGACTCACTTAACAGCCACTGTAAAAATGGTAATAAAATTGAGTCTGGTCATGTGGTTCCTTGACTTATGATTAGAACAACTTTATGATTCAAACTAAAGTCCCAATTGTGACCATAAGTCAAGGACTACTTATATAAACCTTTCTTACAGCAATCACTAGCTGAACATTCTCAACTGCTATTAAAATAATTAGCCACAAGACTTATCACAGTTGCCTAGCAGCAAAAAAAAAAAAGGTTTTCTTTTAGGCACTTCATTCAGTTTATTATGGCATAACTTTAAGGTACAAATACATCTTGGTATTTTATCAAAATATAGGGGACAAAAAATCTATTTAATAATCTACATTTTAAAATTATTTTAACTCATAGCTTTATTTTATATAATTGCACAAACAGGCTTTCAGCTGTTTCCTTCTTTGTTTTGTTGTCAGATGAGATGTTTTATATGATATTGTTTCTTCCTCTACTAGCAATGTATGTGTAGATAGATTTAGTTTAAAAAAAATGAAAATGTTTGCTTTCATCGTATTTATTATTTATTACAATTTGCTTTTTTGATGTCTTTATGATACAGGGTCCTATCAAATGTATTTTTAATGTAATTGGGTTTTATTCTTTTTTCCACTTCGAAGCTTGTTCATTAGGAACTGCTACACTGATATAAGCAATTTCTCCGTTTTATATCCTAATTTTGGGCTCCTTCAGCCTTTTGTAATATTCTCTGGCTCCAGGGTTCTGCTTTTCATTGTCAGGTAATTGCAGCTGTCCTCTGAGAATTTCTTTCAGTTTCATCACTGTGACAGAATATGAAGAATAATGACGTTCACTTTATTATTAAGGACAAGAGAATTTCCCATTTCATAAAAGACATATATGCCTCAAAGCTGTACAATCTATCATTTTTTGGGTCCAGAATATGTTCCCTGTTCTTTCTCCAGGCCAACTGGCAACTAAAGCTAAGAGGACAGAGTCAAACTCCCTTATTATGACTTTCTTACTTATATAGGAAGGCATAATGTTAATCCAGTGAGTTAATCCAGATTTATAGTTTCCAAAGGCCCTCAGTCATCTAGATCAAGAGTTTTGAAATATTTTCAGTCTGAAAAAGCTGTTAATTAAAATCATCGTCGTCGTCGTCATCATCCTTATCTCCAGAGTCCACTGAAATTGGGTGGCCAATAAATTTAAATTAATAAGTAATCACCATCCTTGATCCTTGACCATGAGAGGGGAACTCTGAATTCAGATGGCAACCACCAACCCTTTCCACTGTGCCGTAGTGACTAAGGAAAAATAACAGTCTTGAAATGACCTCTTGTGGGAATTTTTCCCAGTCCCTTATGGCAGGGTTGTGAAACTCATGTCGTCACTGCATCGTCACATGATATATTGTGACTTTTTTCACCTTTGCTAAACCAGGCGTGGGCATGGTCAGCACATGATGCATCCGGCCCATGGGCCACGAGTTTGCAAGCCCTACCTTATGAAATTTTTTTTTTCTTTCTGTTTCCCCTTAGTTTTGTGGAGAATTCACAAGATACTTTTTTCTTTAAAGATATCTGCAAGAAACTATTATTTTATTTTTTTTCATAGTGCCTTGCAGTTCCATTCCTTCCCCAAGCCAGTAAAACCCCATGAAATACCCCACCTTAACTTTTTAAATTTATTTTAATTTACTTTTACATACCTTTATTGTTTTTATAAACAACTCAAGGCAGCAAACATATCTACTACTCCTTCCTCTTCCTTTTTTTTCCCTACAACAACAGCCCTATGAAGCAAGTTTGGCTAACTGTGAGTGACTGGCTCCAAGTCACCCAGCTGGCTTTCATGGCTAAGGTGGGACTAGAACTCTCAGTTTCCTGGTTTCTAGCCTGGTGCTTTAATTACTAGACCAAACTGGTTCTTTGATAGCAAATTTTAGAGTGCCTTTTCCTTCAACTTTGTAGATCCAGAGTGATGGTTGGAACAAGTCTTCGGAATGGGGCGGTATATAAATGTAAAAATAAAATAAAATAAAAATAAAACAACTTTAGGGTTAAACATACAGTATTGGCCCTTTTGATAGAACCACTTTTAGTATTATTTTCGTTTACATCTTCACAATGTGGATTATAAAAACATGTGATAAAAACAGTGACATGTTATATGTTTAAAATTCTTTATGCAGCCCCTAAGTTAGACATCTCCTTCCTTTCAAGTTTTACATCTGATTCATCCTTGCATCTAATATTAATTTAAATATTTATTCATGCAGGGTTTCTCTCTCTCTCTCTCTCTGTGTGTGTGTGAAAAGAATGTGTGGATCCACTTAGTTTATCAGACACTACCGTATATTTTGATTTTTGAATACCAGGTTAAAACTTATTTGTTTTTCTTTGCCATAATAAAAAGATCTCAAATCCTAGGAATGCACTAAGAACATTGCTTTTCCATATCTAATTTCTGAGCGAAATAAAGAAAAAAGTATATCAAACTGAACTCTGATTAAGAAACCTTCTGGCTGACTTTAGTCCGTCTCAAATGCATTAGAATGATTGTACAAACACACTACAAGAGTGGGATTCAACCTTTTTTTATCTCATAATTTATTTTCTATCGTTATCTAGAGCTCAGAAATCTCTTAGCAATACCATTCAGTTTTATTCTGTATTTATAGAAGTATGACTGCAGTTCCAGTTTAAGTATTCTATATAATGTACTTCCTTTTAAACGGCATTCAGTTGACTTTATTGGCTGTTCTGTGATAATGAAATTATTAACCATTTAAATAATGTGTCAAAAAAAGCATGGTATATAGTTGAAAACATAAGAAATCATATTGTTTCTAAAACAGAAACTATATTCTCAGATTGGGAATTTCTACCTTACAACTGCTAGCTATGGTAATTATCATGCCCAGCTCATTACCTAAATGTTGCTTTGGAATTATTTTATTTACATAGAAAATATATCCTGAGCCATGGTCGTACAGTGGTTAGAATGCAGTACTGCAGGCTGCTTCTGCTGACTGCCAGCTGCCAGCAGTTCGGCAGTTCGATTCTCACCAGCTCAAGGTTGACTCAGCCTTCCATTCTTCTGAGATTGGTAAAATGAGGACCCAGGTTGTTGGGAGGAATATGCTGACTCTGTAAACCACTTAGAGAGGGTTATAAAGCACTGTGAAGCAGTATATAAGTCTAAGTGTTATTGTTCTTGCTATCCTTGCTAATGCTTCAAATGACAATGTTGGACAGGATCAAAAGTTAGGTTTTGTGATACTATGTACTGGTTGTTCTTGATTTATTTGCTAAACTAAAACACAAGATGAATTGCCAAACACTGTGACATAAAGTCACAAGAAAATAAGAGAACCTGATGGGATAATATTACAGATAGTCCTTGACTTACAACCATTTGTTTAGCAACCATTCTAAATTACGAAAGCATTGTAAAAGTTACTTATCATCAGGCCTCGCACTTGCAAATATTACAGGATTCCCAAGGTCACATGGTCAAAATTTGGGTGCTTGGCAACATGTGTTTATTATTACAGTTGCAGCATCCAGGGTTATGTGATCACTACCATCAGTCTTCCCAGCTGCCTTCTTACCAGCAAAATCAATGGGGAGGCTGGATTCATTTAACAACTGTAGCAAAAAGTTCCTAAAATTGGATGTGATTCACTTAACAACTGTCTTGCTTAGCAATGGAAATTCTGATCCGAATTTTTTTTGATAAATTGAGGACAACCTTTACAATTTAATGTGTGTGTTTGTGTGTGTCTGTCTGCGTGTGTGTTTATATAGAAACACATACTTATACATACACAAGACTGTCTGGGCAGTTGCAACACAGCAAAGTCTGAAAAGGCTGTGATACACTGAGTAGATATGGGATATTTATCTTTTGCCTAATCCTAACTTATTCATGGGAAGATACAGAAATTAATCCATTGCTTTGGAGTCCTAACAGTACAGCAAAATATGAGAAGTTCTGTGTTAATCAATCATCACCAAGCATTATTTGGAACTATTGGGTGCAGTAATATGACTTTCAGGGAATGGAATTATTCAACTGAGTTTCAATGGACAAAAGGCAAGGAAGCCAGAAATACTGCTTCCAAAGCCCCAGGAAGTATTGAAAGAAATTGCATTTTTTCCTAGGACCTGAATTAATTAAGAAAATAGATTAGAAAAGATTTATATACACATCTTATTGGTGTTGTTATTATGGTTATTATTACTTTGTTCTTTTGTATGCACACTGAGAGCTTATGCACTGGAGAGAAACAGAGCTTATGCACCAGGGGCAAATTCCTTGTGTGTCTAATCACATTTGGTCAAATAATGTTGTTCTGTTCTGTTCTGTTCTGTTCTGTTCTGTTCCATTCCATTCTGTTCCACTCCACTCCACTCCACTCCATTCCATTGTTTTGTGACCTCATTGTTCTGATGTTTAACTATGAAATCTTTTAAAATCTGTTTTCCTTGTTAAGAATATTATTCCAGAAACAGTTTTAATTGCTGCTTTTCATCTTTTTTTATTATTACTAAAACTATTAAATTTAATCTTAGTCCAAGGTCCTGATTTTCACACCCTGCCTATTTGCCATCCCACTCTATTCAATAGTTAGTTAGTTTGGTTACTATAGAGGGGGAAGGGGATGTGAGCTCTAAATTTACAATGGATAAATATATGATTGAGAGCAGATACTTAGGAAAAAAAGAAAGATGTTCACTTCAAAACTGGCAGTGAAAATCAATACAACTAGAAGGTCTAATTAAGAGGATTACTTGGTTTGGTCCAAGAATATCAGCAAGGGAGGAAAAACAGACAAGATGGTGACTATGAATATCTTTAAAAGAAGCAAACTCTGAATATAGCTTCTATTCTTGATCTTTTTTGTCATATCCCAAAAATACTCCTAATTTGTTTCTTTTATTACAATCCATGCTGCAAGTTATAAAATGGCCATGATATTTTTGTGTGCCCCACAGGGATGCAATGGCTCAGCACTTAAAGAGACTGAACTTGTTAGGTTAGAGATCCAAGTGCCATGGAATGGTGTAAGCTCCCATCCTTGCCCCAGGTAATGACCATGGAAATGTCTTTGGACAATGCTGGCTCCTTCAGCTAAGAAACGGAGATGAAGCACCGCCTCCTAGAGTCAGAAACTACTGGACAAGAAAAACTTTTAACTTTACTTATGTTTGTGTGCATTAATGTGCAATGGGGTTTGTAGTCAAGAACACAAGCCTTTTTTTTTTTTTTTTACAAAATCCTTCATTAAATTTTGTATGCCTTACAAAATTGTGTACACCTACAATTTATACTTTCTCAAGAAACTTTTTTTCCACATCCTGGAATTTTTTTCAATAAAAGTTCTATAATCTCCACTGTCACGAAAGGCAATGTAATAGCTGTAAAAAAATTACATTTTTTTTTGAAAAAGTCAACATTTTATACTATTAAAAAAAAAAATACCTCAAATATGGGTAAACCTAGCTACTGAAAATAAAAATAAATCTTTATCATAAACTGGATTATTGTATACTATTGTTAAGTGTAAAAACAAAAGTTTATCAGAAGCTCAATATACAAAAAGGAACAATGTCCATCTTTACAAAAATAGTTTAAGAATATTTATGGTTCTTACAGTTAGAGAATTAGTGAGAATACAGCCCCTAAAATGGAGAGGAGAAAGAGAGAGAGAAACTTAATATTACATCTGTGCAAGCAGCATCCACAAAATGATGAAAATATGTTATATTTACCACTTGAAATGCTAGTCTTCTTTGTGCAATATTCAGATGCCCAGGAACATACAATACTTCTATAAAGGTGGTGTAACATTTCATAGCTCACTGTTAAATTAAGACATCTCAGTAGTTCAGATGTAAATTTGAAGATTTGGCATTGATGTAAAAGGTAGAAGTAAAAGTTAAAGAGGATGCTTAATGTTTAATTATATCTCCCCCCTTCGCCCCATTTCCAGCAGGAGAATGACTAGATGAGATTAGAATAAGCTTTAAAAGTGCCTGATTTATACCTATGGATTTAGGAAGCAATCTAGGCATAAGCAGTATTTTGTAATAGAATACTAGGTATTTTGAATGGAGGAATTAAATACAAGAATAACATACAGAACAAATTCATAAAGTTTTTATTTTTTTTATTTTAAGATAAGGAAAGAAAATTGTAACAAACCCAAATGGCGATGATGAACCTCATAAAAATGTTATATTATCAGCCCTCTAATGTATAAGTCATAACTTCATGAATGGAATACAGAAGGCTCAAAATGTATACAGATGTGCCAATTAGTAAGAATCCTATTGGGTTTATCCAGATCCGTGCTTTAATCCTCTACATAAGTGAACCCATATTGGACACATTCAGAAGGAAAACAGTTATTGCTATCATTTTGTGTAAATAATAACCAGTCCTACTTGGATTTTTGTAAGAAGCACTGGCAATATTTATTATGAAAAAGAAATGTCTGGATCTCATGTAGCTTTTTCTATTAAGTATGTTTTATATTTACATGCTTTTGGTCCTACAATCCATTTCGTTAACAATCCACCTTGCAGCTATATATATTTTTTTTATTTTATGAGTTGCTGGAAAATAAATGCAGAAGGCATAGTCCTTATGGGAATCTAAATGTATTGGTTGTAAGTCTTTTGTATGTCTCTGTAGACTGTATGGGGATGAGTCTTCTCACAAAACTTGCAATAAACATTGTCAGGAAAAAACCTTCTTCCTGAATCACTATATACTTTTATTTCAAAAAAGTACGTTACTAAAGGTATTTTCCTTCTTTTCTATTTTAAACATTAAAACACTGTGACATTATAGATTACATTAGAGATATAGCATCCTGAACCGGCAAATAACAATGATGGCTTCAATAAATAACACAGGATAAAGCAAAATGGATTGAAAAGATATTCCAGTAATGGGTAATGGGCACAGACAACATCATACATGGGTTGATAGATGGGTAAACAGGGAGGATATGATAAAAATAGCATTGGGTTGATGCAAGACAACATTTTTATATGTGCTATAATATGCAGTGCTGCTTTTGTCACTTTAACAAAAAATGTAGATTCCATGAATGACTCTGGCATGGACCAAAGAGCTAATACACTGATTACTACACAAGAGGAGAGTTTTCTTTATGTGCTGTAATTTAGCAGGTATGGAAACTATTAAGGATGACTCAAGCATTCCTACCTAACTCCCCTCCAGAGAGCACATACTAGTAAAGAAATAGGAAACTCCATTATTCCCCTCAACAATTGTATGAGGCCCAAACAGACTCATGAGTGTTACATTTCTAATCTCAGAGGGCAGTGTCCAAATGTTTGGTTCTGCAAAATCTTTATTACAAATTGCTTGTTCAGGATACAAAGCTCCAAGGAATTATTTTGTGAAATTCAAAAGAAGCTTTCTCTAAAACTGGTTGCTTATTTATTTTGTTAGAAAATATTTCCATTTACCATGCCTGGAACACTATTTTGTCACTGTGAGCAGAGGATGTACAATAGTATTAGGCCTTGATCTTCTTTGCAGAATATTTAAGCAATTCAATTGGTTTTCGAAAATCAAATGAACAAATGTGTTAATGTATTAACTATCTGGGACTGAGGGAACGGAAAGAAGATCTATCTATAAAATTACCATTAACTCACAGATGAGTATGACCAGAACTAAGTAAATATTTTAAATACATAAATATTATGCTAAATTATACATTATTGTTATTTTATTTGTTTGGGGACAGATATTAGATGGACAAAATGTCAGATTCAGTCTAAACATTTTGGTGGACTATGTGATATTACCTAGAGTTAGCTGTTTCAGCTTTGAGTGACTTACAGAATTTGGATGTTCACTGAAAAGTTCATAGAACCTCAATTTTGTGTATGTCTACATTTTTAGATATTGTTACATAAAAATTATTATTTTTTCTCTAGAAAGGGGAAGGAAGGAAGAATTACTTAAAATAGCACAATTAAGAATCATATACTAGCTGAGTACAAGCCAAACCTCTTAATATATTTTTTGAACCAGTCCCAAGCCATATAGTTAGATTTTTGCAAGCTCACATATATGTGAATGCTCAGAATGCTTCAGAAACACATTTGAATTCAGGTGGATGATTATTTTAGGCAGATGATTAAAAAAACTTGTTTGAGTGAAGGATATTATCAAAAATGTTGACAACTAGAAGTAGGCTAAGGATTCAAAAGCATAACACAAAGACATAGTAGCAACAGAATAGTAGAAAAAGTTAATATACTCCAGAAGTCTATTCTCTTTATTAAATAACCTCAATTTCTACTTTTCAAGGCCTCTGGATTTCTCAAGACATTTTGCCACAGTGTTCTTCAGTTTAAAAAGTTGTGCTAATTTAATGCCACTTTTTCAGAGTCCTTAATGAGCCTTCTTCACACAGAATATAATATCTTTTGTTATGGTAAAAATGGGCTGATGAAGCAAAGTACAATTAAAACACCATTAATTTCAATAACACTCTCTTCAGGCTGGTAATGAGTCCCTCAGACCATTTTTTAAAATCACCAATTCTCCTCCCACTAAGAAATGAGCACACTTGCCAGAATGCAACAACTTTTTTTATTTGTGTTGTATCCAAGTGAGCATTTTGTTTTCTGATAAGAATGTCCTCAAGGACAAACCTTAATTCAATGTTCTTTATATTTTGTCATATTTTTTGCTGTGCCATAAAGGAAGATGAAAAGAATGATATCTGACAGTAAGGGACTATGGTTTGGTTTGGTTTTATAAAAAGCAGTTACACTACACTGGAAGATTTTTCAGATACTTTTCTAAGGAAAAGGCATATTCAAACACATACTGTAGGTGAAAATTTCTACATTTTGTTCTAATCAACACTAAACCTGCTACCACTTCCCTTCACAGAGGCAGGCTCATCATATATATAGATTTATATCTATTCCATATTCTCAATATAGCACTTCTGATAAAATGATTTTCAGAAACTATATTAACCTTAACTTTACTGTACCATAGAAAGTCATGTCATCCAAAACTCCGGTCTTGATCTTCAAGTTCTAAGAGTCTCTTATTTCTTAACAGATTTTCAGTTTCCCACATTTTTTTTACAATACTGATTCATTATAGAATTAGGGCATTGTGAAAAATCAACAATGGCAGGGAACTTCATTGATTCAGCCACAGATGTCAAAAGTTTTGCAACAAGAGAATAAATTAATAAATGTTAATGCTTATATTTTTAACATTTCAAATGTTTTATAATTTCTTTATATTGTAAGCCATCCAGAGTTGCTTGATAAATAAACAAACAAACAAACAAACAAATAAATAAATAAGTGCAGTAAGATGGATGTGGCTATAAATAACAGTGATAAAAGAAGGTATCCTATAACCATCCCTAGTGGAAAAAAGTAATCTAATTTAAAGTTCATCATTTTTGGAGGATATCCATTTCAATAAATGGAACTTGTTAAATCAAATTTACTATAGGTATTCTGATTCCAGCTCAAACTACTTGAAATGGTTTGAAAGTTATATTTATGATGTTGTTTCACATATGTCCATCACAGGCAAGGATTCAATCATCATTTTGTCCAGCAGAATGTACTGTTGGAAATTAAAATACTTACAAGTGTCAACAAACTGCTGAGCAAGATTCTCAATCAGTTTTAGTGAATGGCCCATTTACACATTACTATTTGCTTTACAGAAATGTTTTCATATATTTTTTTTTCTTTCTATGCAAATTATATTTCTCAATTCATGTCATCATTACATATAGGTTCACTTTCTTTTGCTCCAGTATTAATTTATTACCCTTCTTCAGGCCAAGATATCTGCCTGAATTGATAATTTGAAAATTATAGAATTAGCAAGTTAATTTGTTTTATGCTCAAACTACACTGACTTCTCTTCATTTCCAGGCTAAGTGACTCAGTTCTAAGAGTAGCTAAAACTCAATAGTCCAACTGCATTCCCTACTGCTCTGTTGCATAAATTGAGGTCCATCAAGACAATTGTAGAGAATGAACAACACATAGTAGTTTCTGAAATTATAGGGATAGAAGAGCTGACCAGCATCTGGGGCAACATTGGGTTTTTAGTATTATGCTTTATGCTTGCTTGAATACAACCATCACCTTTTTATCCCTTGTCAGATAAGGAGGCCAGGGTTCTGCCTCTAGGCTAATAAAAATCAAACAGAAAGAAAGCAAATTAAGAAATTGTCAGGAACAACACTAAATCATCTTCAGCCTATTGCCAGTAGCATTTTTGGTGCATCCTACATGTGTATCTGTCTCTCTGTCTCTCTTTCTTTCCCTCCTTTCCCCTACACATACACACAAATGCACATACTTACAGACACATAACTATCATGCTAATTATGTAACATGTGGCAAGGAGTGAGAAACAACCAGTCAAAGAAATTAAAACATAGTGTAAGGTGGGGGGGGAAGGAAATACGATTAAATATAATATGAACCTATATCCCCTCTCTGGATCTTTCTTGCTTCTGCTACACCATTCACTACTTCATACACTGCCTTTTATTTTATTTTATTTTGGTCATCTTGGCTTTTTCAAATAAAGCTAGACTGGAATTACAGAAAGTGCTTTTGCATCTAAAGGATTAATAGCTTTGTTATGGCATAAACATTCATAAATTACAGTCCTTTTCAGCTAAAGTGTTATTTTCAGTTAAACATACAAAAAAAAAAAAAAAGGTTTATTGATTTGATGGGGAAAGTTAGAAATAGTGGTATCAGATGGTAATAAATATGCTGGACGTACAGGTAACCCTTATTATTTGCAGGATTGTGTTTCAACTGAAAGTCTTTAATGGCTATAAGAATAACATTGAGGAACAGGAAGATGACAACAAGATGACAACAATGGATAAAAGAATTTTGAGCCCAAAGCAGAAATGTAATTTGAGAAAATGTATCAGACATGATTCTTTCTAGTTCTCTTGCAGAAAAAGGGAGGGAAGGAGGAAGCACATTCAAACTTGCAAAATTATGTTGTTGTAACCCTATATAAAAGCAGTACAGCATCAGCATTATTATGTTTGTTTCCTAGTCTAGTTTTCCTTGAAGGGCTAACAAGATCCAATGATAATTAAGCTTTGGATAACAAAACTTCAAATACATGTATTTATTATTAGCAAAAGGCCATTTGATGTGTGCCCATGTGTTTTTACAGAAGTGCTATTTCACTGCTGTAGGGTATATTAGAAACATATTGAAAGTCTTTTCTACCTAAAAGAAAATCAAGGTGATAATCTCATGATCTGAATGACTGAGAATCTCCATAGACATCAAGGTGAGGATGTTCTGAGTCTCTTTCTCATGATTTCTACTTTCTCAGGACCGAGCAACCTCCTCACCACTCCCTTCTCAAAGCCAGAATTACATTCTTCTACAACAGACAATAAATGAAAATGGAACTGCAAGATAGATACAATACATGAAAGAAAACTGAATGAATTGAGAAAGGAAAGAAGGGGGGGGATCTCAGTTGGATGGAATAGATAATATTTTGAAAAAGAAAGAGCTGAGAAGTTTAAAGTATAAAAGGCACCACATATAGTGGTACATGGATGTGCCAGAAGGAAAATTTGCAAAAAATAGAATAATAATGAGATAAACACTGAATGAGGCTGGATAAATTAATTTTAGCTATGTTTCCTTTTTTCCTCCTTATATCACAGATTCAGTTACTTTGACTTACTGTTTCTTATTCCTCAAATAAATATTCAGATATCATTTTCCACTAAAATATGTTTGGACTTTATTTCCTTGTTTATCACTTTAATACATAAATCCATTCTACTTTACATATAGGCTTTGAAGTATGAACACTAAATAATGCAGCAATAAAGAAATAAATATCTATCATACGTATAACTGATGGTAGTAACAATTTGATCTTTAGGAAATAACTTTTTTTCAGAAGCATATCTGAGAATAAATGGTTAACTCTATTCATATTTGCCATAGTCTCAATCCTGATTAAAGGTTCTATTGCTAAAATAACTATTACTTAGAGCACACATGCATATAAATCCAGTGATATTTTTTTCACATAAGTATATTAACTTGTCTCATAAGCAAAACCAATTAAACATTGAAATGTTTCTGTGTTAAAATAAAATAGTTTCTTTTTTGTCCTACAAGTTCTCAAGTATTGAACAAAAATACAGAGCAAGCAATAAAATACCAACAGCTTAAAACACTGGTTTATATGAAATGGTGATTCATTAGCTCACATTGCCTTGTCTTTTCTGTTCTAACTGACCATAGTTCACCATGGCTACAACAAAACAATTCCTGCTCCTCAAGGATATATTTAATACATTCTCTGTTTATCTATTATTTTCTTTTCTCTTTTTCTTCCTTTTTTTCATTTTTGTTTTTATTCGCGATGTCAGAGGTTAAGCCTAAGGCCTTTTTCATTCAAAGTGTATGCTTTATTGCTGAGACTTTGCTTCCCTAGTTTTCAATGAATTAATAATCTTAGTTAGGATTTTCATAAAGGCTGAAACATCATGTACACTGTTTTCACTCATACACACGATTGGGCATCTAAGCAATAAAACGGAAAACTTCCTTAAACAAAATGCTAGTTCTAAAAGCATGGACAAACAAAAGAAAATATATAATTGTTAATAAACAATATATTTATACTATCTTAAAATAATTAAGTAATAAATAAAACTTCATTTACAGAAATCAGGGTTCCGCCATTTCAAGCAAACATTCAATCTGACATTTTCAAAAGTCTCATCCACCACAATTTGCAAACAGCAATGCAATGAGAAAACTCGGGAGGACACATTTTGCAAAGCAGTGAATGTCATTCTTATTCTGCCAAGGTGATCCACAAGGAGGATGCAAAATCTTTTAGAACCACAGACAGATACTTTAGCTCAACAAAGACTTTGCTTAATAGACTTAGATGCTTGACTTTGCATGAATAAAAAAGTCTATGCTGAGTAAGTAAACAGCTAAGCTTTGATTAATAATATATAATATGGCACATTTATACAGCTTTCTACCCTCTTTACATTTACAGACTCACAAAGCGCTTTTCCACAGTTAAATTTATGTACAAGCTGCAAAGATAAATCACTTCACCCTCCACTGAAGTGGAACTACCTGCCATGTGAAATATGGCTACTATTAGTAGCCAAGCACCAGCATTTTAGATGAAGAGGAAGTGACTGGAAAAATGCATTATCTTTTTGGCAAAGTACACTACCATAGCTACCTGTTATTTAAGCTCCAGCCCTAAAGCAAGCTTGCATTATTTTTAAAGGAAATTCCTACTTTGCCTTCCAGAAAGACTTCCACTCTGATTATTTCTGTTTTACGTCAATGCAGGAAAGACTCATTCTGAAGTCTAAAATTGTACTAATATTTGTTGCTTGCAAGCAAAGGGCAACAGTTAATGCAAATGTGAGAAACTAACTGAAGTGAATACTGCCTGCTTTTGGCTTATCAAGTTGTACATAGGATCAGTTCAATTTAGAAGAATAGCTAATTTTCAAGAGCTCAGCAACTTTTAAAGGAAGATAATATTCTACCAACTTTCCAGAAACAATTTGACATAGATAGTATACTTTGTTCTGTGTTGTACTGTTCCAGATCCTTTCTTGGCTGTATTAGATGCTCCTTTAGGAAGCAGAGCCTCCTATATTCGTCCTACTTCTCCGCTATTATCATAAATGAAATGTTAAATCCTTGCAGTACAGAAGAAGGAAATGGGTTGGATGCTTGATCAAAGAATTCAAACTTTTGATTGGTCAACACTGAGTGCTTGCAAAAGCAGAACTTTTTGCATGGAACTTTAAGATTCCTCTACAACTAGAACAACAACACAAAATTGCGATTGGGTTATATTTTTTTTCCTAATTTTCTAAGAGTTATAAGAGAGGCTGTATTGCTTTATCGTTGTGTCCTGACACTTCACTGCAAATGCTGGATCTGTCTTCTGTGAGACTAGCTGTGAGTGCCAAAACCTATATAATTGTTTAATACCATTCTTAAGTCATGAGACTTATTTTCAGTAACTGTTAATAAGGTAGCACAAACTGTTTAACAACTATCAATCTTATGCTTAACTATACCTAAGAATATAAGAACTTGGCTATTGCAGACAGCAAAAATAAATAAAAAAATCAGTCTTGATATATATCACCGAATTCAGATATCGCTTATCCCTAGTTATTACAAGTTATGAAGAATAAACTAAACAAATGATCACAGAAATGTGTCCTAAATTAAAATTGATATGGTTTTTTTTCATATTTTATTTGTATCTTCTATTTAAAACTGTTGATTATAGTGGCTCTCATATTTAACATGCAAATGGTGTAAAAATGTTGACTTTAGTGTTTGAGAGAGCCACATCAACCAAGCTCATCTTATTTTTTGTTGATAAGCAACCCATGGCCCTTTCTCCCATTCTGCTAGAGAAATACATGGATGACAGGATTCTCACAAGCTACCACAAGGCAGAAATTTTAGGACAAGATGCCAAATAGAAGAAGCTATAATATAGTTTTACATTAATGCAGTATTTCTCAGTCTTAGCAACTTTAAGATCTACAGACTTCAACTCCCCAAATTCCAAGCCAACAAGCACTAAGATTAATTTTGATGATAACCTCTGTCTTTTACTCTATTAAAATGGGCTCTAACCAGAGCATCTGCACAATAAAATATATCCCTTTGCATTTTTCACAACTTCTGTGAAAGTTCTCCAAGTAGAGTACCATCTAAACTCTCCAGGGCTGCCATCAGTAAGATGAACAGGAAGTATATGGATGCTTTTTGAAGGGAATTAATAATATACATTGCTCTCCAAAGAGGGGTGAAGGGTTAGGGTAAAACTATTAAACAGAGAACATTGTATTACTTAACTGCACCACTGCTTACAAGATTATGTAAACTCTGAATCCTCAGTGTGTTCTTGGGCTACAACTTGACAATCAACCTGTCAAGCTACCTTGCCTTTCATTCTTTTAAAATGAATGGGAAGATTGCAAGATGTTGCAAAGCAAAATCTGAGGCTTAATTGTAACTACTGTTTTATAGCTTCTAGGTTCCCTATGGAGCTTGGTTTGTCTTTTCCATATTTTCCAAGGACACAGTTTTGTGAAAATCCCCACATTGTACAATCACAGAGTTGGAAGGCTTAATATACTTGAAACTATTTAAAATATGTTTGCTATTGTTAGTTTATTATAACTATAATGGTTGCTCCAAAAATATCAAAAATCCCATGTTACATGTAAAGACAGTTCTTGTCTCATTGTATGCTAGACCACGGAGAGGAAATTACACCATTTACAATAGATGCCTGTCTAGGATCCAACTGAAGTCTCCAGCAAACAGTATCCTCATTTATCATTTCTCAGGATAACTGATTCTTCAGACAAACTTATCTTTCTGTTTTGTTTTTTTCCCCCCCAAACATTTAGTTAACATCTGTCTTCCTGTAACTTAGATCTATTATTCATGTCCTACTTTCTGAAATAAAAGGGAACAAATCTTGACCTTCTTCTTTGTGGCATCCTTTCAGATACTTAAAGAGCACTATCATATTCTCTTTGCATCCTTGTTTCTCAAGCTTAGTTTCCTATGTCCTGTGACAAAACTGTTAAATGAAAAAGGATTTTACAATTATCTCTGTTAAATTTCATTCTGTTATTCTTAGCCCATGTTTCTAAGCAAGCGAGATGATTTTGAATGTTGTTTTTATTCTCTAGGATATTAGTTAGCCTTTCCAATTTTTAGACATCTGCCAATTTCACAAGCATTATATCCAAACTGTTAATAAAATATTGAAGGATACGGGACTTAGAACTGAACCTATTGGCACCCCTTTAATATCTCCTTCCAGACTGATGAGGAATCATTGATGATTCCTCTTTTGCTACAATCATGAAGCCAGACACGTATTATTTAAATGTCATGCTGATCAGCTTGCTAATCAAAATGCCATGATATATTTCACCAAACACTGTCTTGAAATACTATCTCTACAGCATCTACTCAAAAAGTCATCTCCCATTATAAACACACAAATTGGGGGAGTGAGCAGAAAATTAGCATGAGAACACTTGTTTTAACAAATGCATTCTTTTTAAATGGATACATGACTTCATGTTCTATCTTAACATGTTCCCAGTTATCACATCCCAGGGATTTATAGTTTGATGGGTTGTTAATTTCTGAATCTGCATTTCATCTTTATGAAGCTAAAGAAAAGATCCTCTTATGGCTCCTTCTACCCACTTAGAAGAAAGTCAGGTAAAGCCAAGGCAAGAAAGATAGGGAATTTTCTGTGAGGATCACATTTGGCAATTGGTGTTGAAGTAATATAAATGCCTCAGTTGAAAACAATTGAAAGATCCCAGATGTAAACCACAGTCAGTTTTTTTTCATATCAATGTTAAAGTTCTGTTCACTATTCACCATTTACTGCTTTCAGTGAATGAGATCTCATGTGGAAACTTGCTCCAAAATGGATCCTTCTGATTCCTTACTGTTTTACATTTTGTTTTTCCATAGCAGACCAGAATGTTCCCCATAAGAATAATCTATGGGAAGGTGAAAAGAACACATATATTTATATAGGCATCTCCCCATTGCTTCTACAAGTGGAAAAGACATCTCAAAAGAAGAATTGCTAACTGCTAAATGATTAATTTGACTATACTGACTTTTGTACATTTTATTTATCTTATTAATCTTTGGCCATTTTGGTACTTGTTTTATCTTATTTTTTAAAAAAGAACAGCAATCAAAATACAATTACTGACTGACACTTGACTCTCCAACTTCAATTTCAGTAGAACCTGTTTTCTAATAATGGTATTTATGTTGAAGGATATTTTTATATCTCCACTTGGGTTTTGTTCCTTTGTTGGTTTGTTTGAACATTTGCCAGGGTTTTAAAAAAGAAAGGAGCAACAACAAATAATTATGATCTGATATCTAGACAATCAACCCTAGACTGAAAGCAGTACTTGTTTGTTGTGTAGGTGGAGGCACATGAAGATGAAATGCTCAGACAATACTACAAATATCCTTGTTTATCATTTTATTTATTTCTATTTATGTGGCAAATCCCTGCCAATTACCCAATGGCTTCTTCTTTTTTCTTTTCCCTTTTTTCCTTTCTCCAGTTACAAAAGCTGTTTTGCACATACAGGAAATGAAGGGGTAGAAAGGACAAAGAGAGGCAAAAAATTAAAAACAAGGAATTAGAAACACTTATTGCCAAGGGCAATTGTTATATGCTATGAATTGTGTCCTGACTGGAGCAAGATATGCAGACCCCATTGAAATGTAATTGCATGGGATAATTTTATTGACTCACTCAGATGATGATTTTTGCATAGAGGGAGGCTTAAATTTACATGTGTATTACTTGTGGACGGCAGCCAATAGCTTTAAGAAGAAAGTCCCCTTCGTGAGTTTTGTTCTTCGTCTTCTAGAGCTTCCATACCCTTATAGTTCTTTCTACCAAATTCATGAATGGCTGGCTGCCATTCAAGAGTCTCTGAATCAGGCCATTCAAATAGAACGGTTACGGTTGCACCATTTCCTGCTGTCCCTTAAACATTCAAGCAAGCCTTCCAAAGAAATTATTCATGCCTCTCCTGTTTGCAGAATGTCAAGCAACCTCTAGTAGAGAGAAAGAAGAACCTCTGCTGTTCTATTTGGAAACACTATTCAGCTTTGGGTGACTGGGTGGTCTTGTACAAATGAAACATCTTGGGAACCTCTACAGTATTAGCTATTTAAAAAAGGTGGTGGTGGTGGTGGTGGCCTGATTCCTTTCGGTAATAAGAAATCTAAAGCAAATTAAAAAGTATCTGTCAATCTGCAGCAGGAAATTGTAGTTTCCACCCATTGAGGAAAGATACAGGTAGCATTATTGTCTCATCTACAGAGATAATAGTTCATTATATAATACTGCCCTTATTCTATATGCATGTATCTTTCTATCCTTCTCACCACTTGGTGATTAGATTGGAGGCACTAGAGTTGTTTTTTGGGGGCTACTAACAATAATCTGAATCTGCCCCATGCATACTATGAGAGACAAATATCGCCAGTTTAAGGCTGGTGTCACACATGCATTTGCTTATGCCCATCAAGGGAGACCACTGTAAATTCCTCCAATAAACAGTAGGTGTAAAGACAAAGACTGCTTTGAAACAGCTTATTTTCTCAAGTTACATAACATTTTATCATTTTTCGTATACAATTCTATAGCATTGTTACCTTTTCATAATAATTCTTCCCCCTTCAACCATTTCTGACATTTAGAGACATTAAATACATAATAAAACAAATGTGTATGATTACGCTAACCTAGCCTAATGTATTCCTGAATGAGTATCTTGTGGTGTTTGCAGTAAGCAGCAACTTTAAAAGCTATGCATTATAAATGCATGGTTTTCCAATAGAACAAAAGTTATTGCCAGAGGATAAATGAAACAGTCCACTCAAATATTTTATGTTTTCCTATCCTACCCTCCCTCCCTTCCTCCTTCCCTCCCTCCCTCTCTTTTCTTTCTTTCTCATTAAAGGATATCTTTTGAAGGACTTCACAATTAACCTTATTTATCAATATTATTTATCAATAAAATTCAGAACATAATGACAGTTCAGGTCTACATAAAAGCTACATGTTTAATTTGCAAGCGTCTTAAACCACAATATCATGGAGGAATGTATCACCTGTTCTTGGATTAGATGTAACTCTTACTCTCTGCAATCCTGAGTTTATGAGACCAATTTCTAATGAGACTGGCCCAAAGCTTAGATAGTATTTCTGTATTTTCTCTGTAAATTTTACCATCAGCTTGAAGAGGATAGTTTGACCCGTGTACTTTGTATAGTGAAGAACGGCTCCAAATATAGACACATTACCTATTGTATTGCCCTTCTTGTAGCTTTCTACAACACATATCAACCTCCTCAGCTTCTTATAGAAAATAAATAAAATTAAGCAATTAATGACTTTAATAACTGAATGAGACAGAATAGGGGATGGAAGGAAAGGGAAACCAGGAATAGCAGTAACAAGAAAAGGGAGAGATACTACTGTCAACTCTGAAGCTGACCTGACTGAGGCCATTTTGAGACTTCAGTGCTGCCACAACTGGAACTAAGAGATAGGGATGGGGGAGTAGAAATAGCTGGGGTTTGTAGCCAAAACAACATTTTTTTTCCTCTTGGGAACCAAGGACATTCCAGCAGGTGCTTGGAAGGAGGGGACTGAGGACACCTAGCAACTGGACTGTATCCTGATTGGACCATGTGACTGATTGTTTTGAGAAAGTGAAAAACTTCTAAATTTAACCGTGGGAATGTTCAGAGTTGGTTTTTACCAGCCTGTACCAATATGACATATCCAATAAAACTATTCTTTGAGGAATCTACCTGCATCGGAGATTTGTTTGCTGTGAGTATGTTACTTGGAACCCTGACAGGTTCACTTTCTGCTTTCACCACAACTTCATTTTCTCTTTGCCCAAATCACATGTTCGATGCAGCCAGTATCTCTGCCCCAAACTCTGCGTCTATGAGTTAATGATCTCTTTACTTGTGCCTTATTCACAACAGTGGGTGATATTCCCAGACTTTTCAGCATATTCTCCATTTTAAACATAGTTCCCTATGAAAAAATGAGCTGTAAACAAGGACATACTTCTCCTCAAAGTTATCTTGATATGAAGAGGATTAAGAGATTTCTCCTAACACACCACTCACCTCTATTGCAATAAATATTCCATATTGGAAGAAATATTAATCTTCATGACTCTGTGTATAACAACAGTAGGGAACATCAGAAGGAAATATTGACAAAAATGTTGTGGGAAATGCAATATTTATGAACAACTGTTATCACATTGAAAGTTTGGTGAAATATTAGAATGAAATGTTAGTTTAGCATTCTGAATGCCTCTTTTATGAAAAAGATATCTGCATAATATTATACTATTATACCAATGAGAATTAAGGATGAAAATAAAATAGATGAATGTGGCTCACAAAAAGGAGGTTATCTAATATAAATATGGAACATCTTTTAATTCACCACTATCACAACTTTCCTGTGTTATTTAGTAAGTCAGGAAAAGAGCTAAATCCTTAACAACCCTGTTTGCCAGTCAAATTGCATAAACCTTTACATGACCTTAAAAATTGTGTTAGTGTGGAATTATCTCTTAATCAATACTCCCTAGACACAAACAGTGGTGATTTGCAACTTTATCTGAAGTAAATGGCCAAAATCGAAATGGCGGCAATAAAACTTCCCCTTCAAACATCTTCTCAAGTGAGGAGCTACTAAATTGCTTTCCAAGCAAAGAAAGTGGAATACATTGCAATATACCACTCGTTTTATTCACTGGCAAAGCTCCACTTGTATTTGAGTGAATGGGCACAGTGTATTTGTTCCATAACTTTATCATAGCAAGGTACTGCTTGATATACTTAGGTGAAAAAAATGCATGTATGTTTTACATTAAGTTATGCATTTACTGTCTGTCAAAAGAGTATGGGTAAGTCCTCACTTAATGACTGCCTTGCTTAGCAACTATTCAAAGTTTATTCATTTATTAATCAAATTTATATAATGACCCGCCTCTCTGTTCTGGGGTGGTACGCAGAAATAAATAAAACATCCAATCAAAACAGGTAAAATCTAAATGCCACAGTAATAACTAACATCAAATCAAAATACTAAACGTGGGTGAAGAAAGGATAAAAATGGTCCACTCAGCAATAGAATCATTGGGACAAAACTCCACTGCCCTGGTAACCCAGGGCCTGGCAGCATAAGCAGGTCTTGAGGGCCTTATGAAAATGTTATTTTATTTTGATTTATTTATTTGTATCCCACATTTTATTTTTGCAAACAACCCAAGGTGGTGAATGTATCCAAAACACATCCCTCCTTCTATTTTCCCACAACAGCAACCTTGTGAGATGAAATTTGGCTTAGAGTGACTGGTCCAAGGCTAGGTCAGAACTTGAACTCAGGGTCTCCTGCTTTCTAGATTGGTGCCTTAACTACTAGACCAAACTGGCATGGAGCCAATCTAATTTCATGAGGAAGGATGTTCCATAAGTTGGGTGCCGCAGTAGAGAAAGCACATCACCTGGGACCCATCAGATGTAAATACCAATGGTAGTTGTATCTGCCTTCTCTGCAATTTCTAATGGGATTGGCTAATGCAACTGGAAAGAGGCAGTTCCTCTTATAGTCCAGTTCCATCAGAACAATGAAGTTAGAACAATGCTCATAAAGTTATAAAACTGAGTCAAGTCATGTAATGACCAGCTTAATAGACCGTAATGACTTACAACCAAAATTCTTGCATTGTTGTGGTCATAAGCCAAGGATTATCTGCATTGTCTTCAAAATTCTGAACTATTTTAATATATAACATTGAAATTACATATTTCTGGGATGGGTGCAGGCCCCTAACAGCTTGTGGTGTTACTTTATCAACTCCAATTAAATATTTAGGGGTTATTTAATATAGTCTTATTTTTATTCTGCATGCCTTATTAGTATATAGGCAATTTTTAAAGCTTTAAAGAAATACAATTGGTAATAATCACTTGATCTTTTGAGTACCAGTGTGAAATGATATGCCAAAGCACTGGTACAAAAAAATCTCCAGGATTCCAAAGGCCTGTATATATGCTGACTGAGTCTCAGCAGAATCAATAATTCAGCTGCAAGACCTATTGAAGTGACAGGTTTCACTTACTACAAGATTTCCAACCTGAGGAAAAAAAAGGGGGAAAGGTGTTTTATTTAGTGAGAAGACAAGGAGGAAAATCTAATAGCTTCACTGGAAAGCAGCAGAAGGGAAGAAAGAGTAGTACACCACAGGAATTACAAACAATGTCAGAGTATCTCTTGGGGACACAAGTAGTCAAGACCTCAATTTCAGAGCTCATGCTCTCACTTTGTCATGCATCTGCCCCAAACAAGACACCAAGGGCCTGGTTTTGATGCAAACTACAAAAGTTTATCTAGTATTTAGGGAGCAATGTGAGGTAAGCAATCTTGTTCTATATATCTTCTGTGGACAATATACCATGGTGGGTAAGTGTTAGGTCAACATTAATTTACATCATAAAGAAACAAACAAGTATTTGGCCCAACGAGCTATATTAGAATGGAATTACTTCTATAGCACACATAAATACATCAGTCAGATGTTATGGGACAAGTTAATATTATTTTCTGCACCGATGATCTTCTTTTGTGTGGAGATTCTTCTGGTGGGATTAAAAGATGTTCACCATTGCAACAAATGCTGATGTGCATTTGAACAGAAATTCCCTTCATTTTTGATCAAGTCAAATACAACTCTAGCAGCCTTTGCAATTCAGTGAAGGTAAGTAACTGTAAGGGTTGGACAGTGAAGAAAAAAAAAGGGGGATGTCACTTAACTCTTTTCCACTCTGCTATATTTCAATTTTAAATATATATTATTATTAAAGACATTTTAATAAGAAAAAGCTTCAAAATATTGAAAACAAATAAAGAAAAATAGTGCATGGTGAGAAAGTACAGAAAAAAATAGGAAAAAAAGGGGAAGGAAGGGAGGGAAAAGGGGAAAGGGGAAAAGGAGAAAGGAAAAGATTATAAGGAAGTGGCTGATGATCTTCTCAACAGTAGTTATAATTGTGTTTCTATTTTAGGCTCTGTCTCTAAGGTTGCCTCACTTTTTTCTTTTTTTCCATAAGCTACTCTTTCTAATTGTCAAACTCATAAATCACAGGATCATTTTTCTCTCTTTTTTTTTTTAAGCAAAAAAAATCTAAGACATTTCTAGGACCTGCCTATATTTCCATTCAAACATTAAAGTCATTCACATTTATTACTAATAGAACATGATAACAGGCGAGCTTTGGGTTTGGAAAAATGAGAAAATATGTACTCCTGCTTGAAATAATTTTCATGTTATCAATGGCCCTATAAGAATGTTTCTAGAAGACAGGAAGGTGAAGACTACTCAGAGTACATACCTATTGAACTGCTCTATTTTCTTAATAGACACAAAATCATTGCCATTAATTCCCCTTTAGCTAGGCTCCCAAAAATGAGAGTGTGTAGTTTTTGCTTTTGAAATATTTATTACAAATGTATAAATGAGTGTCTATGTTACCAGTAAATGCCTTGATAGAATTTGAAACCATTGGAAAGGTTGTAAAGTAATTTCTTATGGATGATATTTCAGGTACAAAAAAAAAAGAATTCCTAACCCACCTCCATGACTGGAGGCTGGACTATTGAAGGTTGAAACAATCGCATTCCTCAGTATATTAAAATATTAGCTAAAGATTAATTTTCAGTACGACTTGACTTCTCTTATTTTTTTGACAAACATCAATCAACAAGGAACCATCAAACTGGAGGGAAGAAACAAGGGAATTGGGCTTTGCACAGCTGTCACTGGGACCAGAATGAGTGATGGCTACTTTTAAATAAAGGTATTGGCAAGGAACTGCAAAATTGATACACTGTAATATCAGCTGGTATAAAATTGTCCCATGGCAAAAGTTGCTTTTAACTGGTCTGATACCTTCCACAGGGCACTGTTGCATTTTGAAACCTTGCCATCAGCTTTACTGAAGGGCGAGCTTCGGAAAATCTCCTGTACAATAAGGACTTTTCCATGATAACTTGGAATACCTGAATCATTACTATGTATTATTTCTATAGAGAAAGATAAACGGATAGACAAACAAGTCTCATGAGGCCATTCCCGGGACTGGAATGGCTGATGAATTGCTAAAATTCCTTCTGGGAAATAAGTTCTTAAGACAACACAATTATTGCAAGGTTGCTTCTGTAGTCTGTAGAATGTTTATGTTATTAATGGCAACTTAATGAATGGCTGATCTGGGCCTATATTTTACAGCGTACAGTATCACACAAAGCATTAGAACATGATATAATGCTTATCCATTTCCTTTTATTTAGTCTTTTCTCTCTGTATCTTATTTTTATGGTATTTCATCTAAGTGTCCTTGATGTTTGATGTCATACATTCAATTACTTTATTACCTGTAATAAAGTAATTGAATGAATTGAATTGAACTAAGTTGAATTGCATTCTAAAATTTAGATTATAAGTATTTGGAATCAATATGAAATAAATTCATAGCTTTCAAAAGCTGTTTTTGTTACACATAACACCCGCAGCCACAGACACGTACAGAGAGGGGAGATTGTTTTATTATTATTCTTATTATTTGCAATATCTTACTCGGCCCTAAAGCATTATCCTAAAAGATGACCATCGGCAAGTTATTTTATGCCACTTTCCTCCCCTACCCCCCCCCACGAAAAAAGGAGAATCATTCTTGATAACTTTATAAAGTTGTTACAAAGATTACCAATTACCAACTTTTAAAATCTTTCATCCTCTGTAAACTATTTTAAATTGTCAGGGCTCATTTTATAACATCCGATGTTTCTAACAAGCAATCCGTGGACAGATAAAATTCTCTCGATAGAAACTGATGTGAAAGACACTTTAAAGCAGTAAAGAAAAAAAAAACTATGTAGCTTACACTGCAGATATGCTAAGTAGCTCCCCTGGAACTCAGTTTGAGGTTTGTTGACTTTTTTTTTTTTTTGCTAAATCAGCATTCCAGCTCATCCACCACATATCAAAGCTTCATATTTTTTTATTGTTTTCACCTAGCAAAATTGAATTTATTGTGCATGTTCTATTTTTCTCTTAGTTTGCTAGCTATATTATAACTTAAATAGCAATAGCAAAAAATAATCTATTTTTCCTAAATTCACTGGCATATCTCAGGACATCTTTGATATTTTCAGAGTGCACAATTTACTTAACAATATTTTCATTATCTACTCTTCCCATTAGAGGTAGCTAAAATACTAAGAAATTTCACTTGAAGTAGAGTTTCGAAGTCAAGCTGCGAGTGCTTTTTAAGTGACAGACTTGAGAAAGGTTAAAGGTCTAAAATGGTTACATGAGGTGAAATCTTCTTTGAATACAAAAAAATATTGGACAAATGGTGAGTTTCAGGATTGGTACAATATAGCTGCAGTGGAACAATGAGAATAAGAGAATATATTAGATTATGTTATTCTAGGGAGAACTTGAGAGTAGTTTTCTTTTTCCACATACGTAAAAAAAAGGCACAACCTTCCCACAAGTAAAAGCCAAAGGAAGCATTGAGAGGAAAGATTCTAACATACAGTACACTTGCTCAGATGGATTTCATCCAATATCCGGCTTTGTGATGGTATGTAGTAATGATCTTGGGAGACAGGAGGAAGACATGTTGCCTAGGCTGCAGGTTTCCTCCTGTCTTCCCACTCACTTAAGGGAGATTATGGAAGGGTATCTCTTCATGTTCCACTTCCCTTTGAACTTTGATAGTTCCATTCCTTGCAGATATATTGCTATTACCTTTTCAAGAGCAACAGCTAACATATGAATGATGGAATTTGTTGGTTAGTTTTTTAGCCTGAGATCTTTCTTGCCATACAAACACATGGATTCTGCTTACGATCTACCACCAGTAGAAAGTGTGTTACCATGGCTCGGTGCCGGAGTTGGCAGCCAAAGCAGCCCTTACTACTGGTCACGTTGGCTGAGGTGATGAGTATTGGACACCAATATATCTGGCAGAGAGCAGATTGCCATCCCTGGCTTAATTTGACAGGACAGGACAGGACAGGACAGGAAAGCAAAGCGGAAAGGGAAAGGGAAAGGGAAAGGAAAAGGGAAAGGGGGGGTCTCTGCAAATTTTACTACACTACTCGCTGCTGACTGTAGTGGAGGGGATTCATCATCGCTTCAATGCTGTGAGTGGTAATTTAATTTTACATGGGCAGTAGCTTAATTTTAAAGGCTACAGTAATTAATGAATTCAGTATGCATTGTATGTCCTTATAACTTGCTTCTTGGGATTATGATACATCCTTCCAAAAGGATGAGAAAAACAGTAAGAGAAGGGGGATATCAGAAAGAGTGAAAGAAAGATTTCTGAAAGAAACGACTGCATAGTACACAAAAAAATATTTGCGTTTCTAGATCTAACCAAATTGATGTCCTCATACCTATCAGTACCTTTCCCCAAAAATTATCTCCAAGGAGGAGCAGACTTACACAGAAAAAGAAATGTTTCCCACTCCTGCTCTTATCCACAACCAATAATTGATTTAATATCAATCCACTCCTACTCCTCATTCTCCTCTCACTCTTCCTCCTTCTTCTCCTTTTCCTCCTCCTCATTTACTGCTACTAAAGTGCTTGGTGGTAGAGCATCATTCATGGCTGTCTCAATGTTTGTAAAGCATAACAACCATAGTTTGATGTGAATATGTGGTTGTTTGGGTTTGACTTTAAAAGTTATATTTCCATAGTTAGTGTGTCACAAGACATCTTTGGGCTTGGTGTAATAAATGCAGGAATTCTGAATCCAAACAAGCTAGCATTGAGATATTTTTAAACACATATTTTATGTTTTTATATTCAAGGCAAAAGTAGAGCAGTACCACTTAGAAATGAGCAAAATAATGAAATGTGAGCCCCAGGAAACTTATACAGTTTATTCAGTTGGAATTGATTATATAGGTTTAGTTCAAGTATATATGCTAGCTCTGGAATTGCTTAATTTAATAGAGCCTTAAAATAATCCTTCAGGATTTTTTATAATTTCTAGTATTCAGGTTTTGAACAGAAAACTATTTACAGTTCTAGGGCTAAAGAAAAGCACACTGAAAAACAGAAACATTTTTCCAAAGTAAACACATAATGTGTTGAATTATGTTGGACATATGCACAAGTGCATAATACGTTCACCATTCAAAGCACATTCTCTATCTTATATTGTGTAAGTCAAACAGGTCTAGACAACATAATTTAAGACTGCTGTAAAATGCTTCCCCTACGAATCAAGCAGCAAAACTAAGGGATATTAGTTATTTGAGAATAGTCAAAGCAAAACATTTCAAAAAGATTATGTGGAGTAAAAATTACATTTAAGCGGCAGGGGTTTTTTTCTCCTTCATGCCGCTTTCTATTCCTGGTATTTATGTTTTGCATTTTTACAGTGTCCCAAAATATCCTTTCTAATTACAACATAACTCAAATGCACCTGTGATGTCGCAGCTAGCATGGCCACTCCTGAAAATTCTTGGACTTAGCCCACATCTCTGGGGAGGGTCTAGGTTCAGGAAAGAGCACTGTTAAACGCTCTCAGGGGATAGCCTGGAGGTCCTAAGTAGGAGCTGTCAACCATCAAGAGGAGCTCCACTGCTATCTCAATCTTGGTAACAGAATTGAAAGTGGGAAAAATGTACATATTCTACTATGACCATTCTTTGGAAGGACAGATACTGAAGCTGAAGTTCAAATATTTTGGCCACCAAATGAGAAGAGAGGACTCATTAGAAAAGATTCTTAAGTTGAGAAAGACTGAAGGCAAAAGGAGATGGGGACTGCAGATGATGAGATGGTTAGACAAGTTGGTTATCATTGATGCAGTGGACATAGGTTTTTGTGGACTCTGGGAGACATGAAGGATAGGGGAGCCTGGTATGCTATGCTTCATGAAAAATCAATCAAGACTCAGCAACTGAACAATAACATTAATAAGAAACATTCTATTATGGTTCCATCAGTGTTATTCTCCAATTCTAAGAAACGCATCTCTTTCCACTTCAAACACCATCAAAGGCTGAAAGTTCTTCACAGCCCCAAAGAGTGTCAATGATGGTTAACTGTAGCATCCACAATTGGGTAAATCTCATTTTGTTGAACAGAGTTTTGTTAGTCCCAACCTGGGGCTATATGCACAGAATTAAGCTCATCAAAACAGTTCAATAGATTTGTCCAGAGCAGCAAGATTTCTTTCTCCCAGAAGCAAAAATCATGGATATAGTGGTTGTGGAATGGTTAAAATCCATTATTGCAGGCTCATTCTGCCAACTGCCTGCAGTTTGATTCTCACCAGGTGAAGGTTAACTTAGCCTTGCATTCTTCCAATGTTGGTAAAATTAGGACCTAGAGTGTTGGAGGCAATATGCTGACTCTGTAAATTATCTAGAGATGCTTGTAAAGCACTATAAAGCAGTATATAAGTCTATGTGCTAGTGCTAAGTGTGATATTCAGACTCCATACATGAAATAGGTGTGCAAATTGTACATTTTAAATATTTTTTAATTTTTTAATTTTTTAATATTAATATTTGAAATATTCTCACAAATCACAGTATTCTTTCTTTGCAGGGACTATCATTCTTACTTTTCCAGCAGACTGAACTGAAATCAAAGAACAAGATGAATGTTGATCTGCACACTCAGAGAGACAGACAACTAGAGGGACTTGTGGTTTAAATGATTCATTCAACCTGAATACGGATGTTTCCCATCTGAGCCTTCAGAGCATGTTGTAGAAGCCCACAGGACAAAAAAGAAAAGCCAGCACAGCCTGCCAGCATTTAAGTCTTCACCCAGGTGTGCATAGTCCTTGTGAAAATTTTCTTGTACACCCTATGGTTGTCAGCATAAACAAATCTGTTGTACTTGCCAATTGCTTATTGCTTGGTTAGAATGCTATGGTCAGTACTAAACTGTATCTCTTAATTACATTTGGATATTCTCATCGGCTTTTCTTGGCACTACCACATAAATGAAGAATGCCCTTCTGCTCAGAATGATTAATTACAATATGATAAGGTTGGGTTCACAGCTCTAATCTCAATGTGCCAGGCTTCAAGAACAAGTCTCAGGTTATAAAGGAAAATCTGATGCTGGGTTTTCACATGTAAATTTATGCCTGTTGTGAGCACTGTAAAAAAAACCCCAAAATGAATTAGAGAGTAGATTGGGTGCAGCCACTTGTTTATTTTTTTCCCATCTGCAGTTCTGTAATATTGTTCATACTAATGGGAAAGAATAACACCTCCCCCTCTCCTATACACATAAGTATAGGTCCTGTTTTAACAACCAAGTCTTGTCTGCGATTTTGTGTATATTGGTATAACTGCACATGAAAAGGTTAATATAAGGGGTAATGACAGAACAGAAAAATGGGTTTTGTTTCAAACTTGAAACAAAAATCTTTTTTTTGTTAGAAAATTCTACCGACTGTGGCCCAGTGGAACAAAATTAAGAAAAAAAATGTTCAAGTGTTTGCTTCAGAGTGTACCTTAGCTTTGAGATCAAAAAAATTAAAAGTGAAAATGTTTTTATAATGACCTACCCAACTACATTGATATCAGAAAGGCTAAAGTTGAATTCAGGGATATCAGCATGATTGTTAAAAACAAGAAGGCAACAAATTAACAAAAAACGAAAGATGAAAGAAAAGTCAGTATTTTAATCAGGGATAAATCTCAAATAACTAGAAACAAGCTTTGATGCACCAAAAGAATCCTGCACCCTTTAGAAATAACAACAACAACAAAAACTATTTAGCTTTAGTATCAAAGATTTCCAGTTCCAGACTTTATCTTCTTCAGTTTTTAGTGGAGTAACCTTCTTCAGATGGAACTTGTATAACTGAGTGTTCCTCTTAGACTCTTGTCTCTTGATCAGTGAGTAAGCAACAACCATAGGCAAGGAAGATCTTTGCGAAAATGCATCCTCTGTGCTAATACAAACTTCTCTGGACTAGAAGTCTCTTCCCGGTCATTTGTGCCTTAGTCACCTCTGATTCGGACACTCCAATGAGTGTTATATGGGGATATCCATGAGCAATACTCAGAAGCTGCACCTTTGCCCACATTAACATCTGTATTTTGTGAATTGGAGTGGGTTTCCCAATACAATTCAAGACCTTAGTTGCTTCAAGAATTAGGACTTGTTCCAGAACCCAGTTGTAAATCAGACATAAGCAATACTCCTTCTCTATAGCTGTTCCTGTTCTGTGAAACAGTGTCCCTCTGAGATCTGTTTTACTCCAATATAATTCTGTGATACTTTAAAAAAAAACTGTAAAAATAAATAAATAAAAGAGTGAGGCAATCAATCCATTCTCTAGTAGTGCATTTGGTTTTATGACTGTGATTGATTCATTTCTCCATGTCCCAATGTGCTCTATGAATTACTGTATTTTGGGTTCTCGCTTTATTACTATTATTATTTGCCATTTAAATACCCTAATACGTAAGCTGCTTAGACCGAAATAGCATGCAAGATGAGAAATAAAATAAGTAACTTTATATTGTTTTCCATAAAAGTCCCACATTGGGACAATCTGTGAATGAAAGATGAAAAACAGTTCTAATCTTAAATTATGAATCTATTGCACCAATAGATTTTTCTGTCTTGTTTGTTTGTACTTTCGAGTCACTGTTGACTCCTAGATTGGTCCCTGCAACGTTGATTCCTGGTAACTTCCTGGACAAGTCCTTGAAGTTGTCTTGGTAAGATTTCAAAAGTATCTTCTCACTGCATCCTTCCTAGGGCAGAGAGAAGATGACTGCCCAGGGTGATACAGCTGGCAGGTAGACAGCTAGAATTCACAAGTGTCCTAGTGTCTAGTCTCCTGCTCTGACAAGTATAACAAACTGAATCCCAGAGTACATACACTCTTCTTTTTATTCTTCACACAATAAACATAAGGGGAAACATTTGCTTGGGGCATTCTTTAATTCAAAGAAAGTAGGCAAAGGGATTTTCCCCACCCTAAGCCTAAGCTTGTTACTGTTTGTGTGTTGTGGCTGCTGCTGCTTGACTTTAAGAGATGCAACCTCATAATCATATCCTTTGAAATGGACTTTTTTATTATCAGGTTTAAGGCTATTTCTGTTACATCTACATACCAAAGAAAAAACATGAATTTAAACTAGCTACAGGCCTAGCATTCTGAAATTAAAAGCAGCTTCAGATAAATCCATTCATCTGTGGGGTATATCTTTATTTGAGAACCCAGAAAATAAGATCACACAAATGAAACTTTTCACTAAAAGGTTATGTTTTCTTTGTGAACTGATCTACTGTGCTCCCTGATAAGCCTGTCAAGGGTGGGGAATGCTGACAAAAGACCTTTCTGCCACATTTATTTATGCCAAACTAAAAGGGATTGAACTGTAAAATAAGCTTAATTCTATCCTTGTTTACCAAAAAAGCCAGTATATGTATATATTTCTAAACAAAAGAATAACCTATAGCTAGGTTTTTAACATACTGTTGTAGTGCTGCCTTTAACAATTGCTTGACTAGTTGAAATCAATATATTTATTTGAATTATTTATATCCTGTGCTTTATCCTATATATATATATTTTAAGATAACATCACGCAGAGAAAAAGTTAAGAAATCAAGAAGTGGAAAGTGGCAGTCTCCCAGGCTCTTTTGTGATGCCTAAACATTATAATCATCAACATCATGATCATCACCATCACCATAAATCAATGCAAGAAGTTGAGTTAATTGACTGTGATGAGGAATATTGCATCATTTGGGCTATAATATCTACAGTATAAGGTCTTGAGACTAGGCTAAAATATTGAAACTGATTATTCAGTTAAGATAAGTTGACTTACCTCGGTTCAACATTCTATTATCTCCAAGCTATAATGATTTTTTTTCCTATCATCTAGCTATTACTTAAGGCAGCAGAGGAAGCCAAATCAATTTTTCTTTGACAAAACTTTCCACAATATCTACTAGCTGATGTGTTGATTTATTCAAGTTGAAGTTTAGCCTAGAGTCAGATTTTCTTCTAAATGCTGCCTGCTCAAACTGCACCTTCTCTACTTGGATATCTCTCTAAAGAGAAAAGTGCTGGAGATGGGATTGCTGTGATCTTAGGTAACATTTGTTGCATAATTACTGTCTATGCAGTGAGAGATGAAATATTCTTTGACAATCTTTGCTTTAGTATTAGACTCATAAATTGAGCAATTGGTATAGCTATGCCCCATGTGGTTGAGTGTTACATAAAAGAAACAGTATAATTCTAGATGCTATTCTACTTCTACATCCTTAATAATGTTGCATGCATTGTCAGTACCCCTGACTTGATGTGTATTTAGCCAATCAACCCTTTCAGACTAAATCAGATATGTTTAATTCTAGGAGTGTTTCCAGTGCATCATATGAATATACATTGGGGTATTCCAAACTTATATCATACATGCATACATGCATACACTGTTCTGACCCAGCCTTTGCAAGTAGTTATAAGATGTTTACTCGTGAGTAAAACAAGCCTTTTTTTTATAACAGGGCAGTAACAGTCTTTTAATCACAGGGATAAACAAAAAATCAAATAATTAGTACCAACAAACCTGGGTTTATCCAAGAAATCCAAATTGCTTGCTGTATACTGAGAGCCGGCTTACTGCTTTCCTTTGCTCTCCTCTCTGTTCCTCTCTGCACATACGTTATCTGGGATGGGCCCCATCTGTTCTTCCCCCTCACTCAGTTCAGGCCCAAAGACACCCGGGAGAGGATACAAGGCCCTGGCTTTGCTTCTATCTCTGAAGCTGTTTCCTTATCAGAGCCTTTCAAAAGCTTTGAAGATGGCCCAGGCTCTTCCTCCACCTCCTCCTCATTTGACTCTGCAGTCAACTGACAGGCCACAACATACACAAATATTTTCTGTGAAGAACAATTTTCTTCTAAAATTGTTTCATACAGGTAGTTTTCAACTTACAGCAGTTTTTTGGGTAACCATTCGAAGTCACAACAGCACTGAAAAAACGTATGACCATTTTTCACACTTACAACCATTGGAACATCCCCACCTGATGAAAATTTAGACATTTGGTAAGTGACTCATATTTTTGTAACCTTCTGACAAGCAATGTCAATGGGGAAGCCAGATTCACTTAACAACCTTGTTACTAATTTAACAACTGTAGTGATTCACTTAACCACCGTGGCAAGAAAGGTCATAAAATGGGGCAAAACTCACTTAACAAATATCTCACTGAGCAACAGAAATTTTCGGCTCAATTCTGGTTGTAAATTGAGGACTACCTGTATTCTGAAACCCCTAAGTTCCCACAATTCTACTCAAAACTTCCTTTTGTGGATGGATGCAGTTTTTCCATGTAATAGCTCAGGCATCCTTTCCTGAAAATAAAAAAAATATCAAATGTAATGTTATGATATTGCTAATGAAGAGCTTAAAAAATATGCATTTCATTTATTTATAAGGAATTTATTTGGTAATCTTCATTCAGAATCCAAAAGATCAAATCTTTTGTTGTTGTTTTTTAATCTGCTGATATCCACAACTTTGAAAGGTATATAAAATCATTATAAAATATTTATACATGGTATTATAAGGTAGACAGAGTTTCTATTGATTTTTACTAACTGCTGTGTGTTGTGAATGTGAGGCTCAACATTTTTATTTCTGTATATTTTTTAATATCCCAGGAGAGAGAGTGTATGTTTGCTTTGCAAGAGCTTTCCCTGGAAGCAACTTTGCTGGTTTGTTAATAGTGTTACTAATGCATTAGAAACTAGATACTAACCATCCGTGAACAGCATACAATATCAGTACCTCTAGAAGAAATCAATCAAAGCCAAAGAAGATAACAAAAGTTTGCATTCTGAGGCATTGCCCATTGCCTTAAAATCAATTATATCAAATGGAAATGACAAAAAAACAAAAGGATAAAGGAAATGCTAAAGCATTCATTCAGCGGCTGAACTTTTCATGATGCAGAAAGGGTATAAACGTGTACATTCGAAAGAAGGAAGAAGAATTGGTCCTGTTCTTACTGGATAGGAGCTCTCTAAAAGGCAGCTGAAGCCATTTCATTCTTTCTCCATTTAGCAGCTGTTCCCTAAATCAGGAGTGAGGGCCCTTCTGATAATGAGCTTTTTATCATGAGCCTTTCACACAATTCCATCCCTCTATCACAATCCTGTTCACTGTCTCTTCCCTAATTTGAGTTTGATGGGATGCTTCATTATATCCTTTGTGTGCTTTATTGCATGTTTTCCCTATGCCTCTCAACTTTTAATGAATCCTCAACACCATTTTTTATTCTTCTTTATTCTCTGTATTGCCTGAATATCATTAGAGGGAAAAAAAACCCAAGGATTTACATCACAGTCATCTGGAATATCTTTGAATCCATCCGTTGATGCCGAGATTCACCTTCCTATAGAATGGATTCAGTAGACTAGTTTCAAATGTCACAGGAAGTCCCTGATTTGTGAGCACAAATTTGCGATGAGAATTTCCATTGCTAAGCAAGTTAAATGGGTCATGCCCAATTTTATCAGCTTTTTGTTACAGTTATTAAATGAATCACTGTGGTTGTTAAGTCAATCACACAGTCATTAAGCAAATCTGATCTCCCACATTGACTTTGCTTTTCAGAAGCTGGCTGGGAAGATCACAAATGGTGATAGCAATATCACTTAGACCTTATATACCACTTGATAGTGCTTTACAACACTCTTTAAGAAATTTACAGAGTCAGCATATTGCCTCCAATAATCTGGGTCCTCATCTTACCAACCATGGAAGAAACAATGGAAGTCTTAGTCAACCTTGAGCCAGTCAGTATTGAACTCCTGGCAGAGGGTGGAGTCAGTCTGCAATACTGCATTCTAACCACTGCACCACCATGTGATCATCACATGAGCCTGGGTTGTTGCAACCATCATAAATACATGCCATTGCCAAGCTTCTGAATTTTGATCATGTGACCATGAGAGTACTGCAAAGATTGTACAAATAAAGAGCAGTTGTAAATCATGTTTTTCGGTGCTGCTGTAACTTCAAACAGTTGTAAACAAATGGTTATGAGTCAAGGACTACTTGTAATAGGAGTCTGTTAGAGAAATGTGTACTCTTCTCTGTAGTGTATTGGTGACTAACTCCAACACTGATTATTTTCATAGCTGTTCTTGTGCTTTTCTGCTGCAAGGAATGCTCAGATAATGTGAGGAGGCGTGTTCGGGGAGTACTAAGAAGGGATAATTAGAGCCTCTCTGGATGTCTGTACCTTGTGCAGACTTGATAGCTACTGCAGTACAACCATCTTGAAGCTTCTGCTAAGAATGTGAATTGAACTGAGATCTGCCACTAATACAGGTTGCATCTTACTGACCCGAGGAAAGTAGCTATCCCTTTCAAATAAAAGTTTTACTTTTTGCAACCATCTGTACGGAACAACTTTATAATATTGGAGAATGTCAAAAACTATTTGTTTGAAAAGGTGTAAATCACAAAAGTGAACAGTTATTGATACTGTAATAATTTTCTGCTCAACTTACAATAAATCCTTTTTTTCTGGCATTCCTGTAAACCGCTTAGAGCGGGCTGTAAAGCACTGTGAAGCGGTATATATATCTTAGTACTATTGTATTCCCTGAACTTTTGCTTATGAAAGCTGCACTAAATAAATAAGTTGGGAACTGTATAAACATGTGCAGCCAGAGACTCAGAACCTAATCACATATTTTGCCTTCTTCCCATGATCTTAAGAAGGCTGTGTAAAAAGAGAAAGAAGCATGAAAATTAAAGTTGTTTTCCCTAGGTAATACAGATCAGCAGACAATACCTATAGAGATATTTTTGGTCTGCAGGCTAGACTTCTTTTTGTTGGGGTTGGGGGGTATTGGTTGAAGGCCACATGTTGTTTACTCAAAAGTAAACCCCATTGGTTTGAATGAAGTCTATTTCCAGAAAATATGTGTAGGAATAATGTGTGAAAAGCCCTGAGATTTCCTGTTGAACAAAATCAAGACTATTCTGCAGAATTGTAGCACTGTTATTTGTAAAATGACAGATGGCATAACTGCAATGAAGATCTTACAGCCTCAGTTACATTTAAGCCAAAACTGTCCCTCCTGAGTCTGAAAAAAATAAGAAAAGGGAAAAAAAACAAACTCCTCTGTGGAAACAAAAAATGAATGTTCTGAGTAACTGTTTCCTCTGTTGAAAGTGTCTGCCCTTATTAACTTCTCTGGAATCTTAAATGATAGAACAGACAGAGTATTTAAAAGCAAATGAAAGGAAACTGTAAACAAGGGTGAAGTTTCACATCTAAAATCCTCAGACAAGCTGCAATAATGGTCCTGTTTCATGTTTTGTCTTTCTGCAGTCCTGTCTGTTAGAATAGGCAAAATCTGTAATTATTTTGAATAAATGTGGATACAACAGAGGATCACATGCCCTCCAGCTAGGGTGCATTTTTAAAATCTTAAAATTATTCTTGGTACAAAAATCATTTTTTTAAATACATGTGCATGTATATTCCATTGGCAAGCTGTTTTGCCCCACTCTGATTTAAGATTAAAACCTAACTAATATGAAATGCTGACTATAACTCCCAATCCTTAATATAAGCTACCCACTTCTATTGCTCCATAAGGAATGACAATATTTAGGCTTGAGGTATTATACAGGAAAAGAGGAAGGGAAAAAAATGAACACAACTTGTTACTAAAGTTGAAATGTATATGAGAAAGTCGCCCTTCTTGACGGTAGCCAAAAGCAATTTACAGATTGGTGAAAAATTGATTAAAAAGAAAACAAAGCAACGTAGATTGTTTTAGCCTTTTATTATGCAACTGAAGATGTTCTAGTGAAAGCTAAACAAGTTTCTTTGCAGCATATTTACAATCTTCATTCTCACAGTTGCCCCATAAACAGAATGCAATGCAATCAGCTACAGAGGTTAGTGGTTTCTCAACACAGGCTCAAGAACATTAACAACACTAATGTGTACTAAACCTGAATCTTCACACAGTTTAGGTTCCTGTGAGTCCCTAATAAGTTCACAAAGTTATTTTATTTCTTCTCCCTTCTGTTGCATTTCATATTTTAAAAAATGCCATTATAAGCTCATGGAATGTCAATGGAATTTAAAGAATAATCTGAATAATAAGGGATTTTCTAGATCCTTTTCGATCAGGATTCAGACCTGGGTATGGGAAAGAAACAATTTTGATTATGCTTTGATTATGACTACTGACCTGGGCGGGATTGCAGTAGTGCTCTCAATACCATTGAATGTGGTATCTTCTGGATTAGTTAGAGAGTTGGAGGTAGGCAACACAGTGTTGTGCTGATTCATCTCCTTTCCTTGAAGTTGATTTTAGCTGGTGATGATTGGGAGAAGTTCTGCCCTCATATCATACTATGCAGGGTGCAACAGGGTTCAGTGCTCCTTTTTAATATTTAGATGAGGCTATTGAGTGAGCTTATCCATCATCATGAGGTGAGGTATCATTAGTATACATCTCAGCCTCTTGTAATTTAGGTGATACTGTTAACATATCACCACAGTGTCTGGAGGCTTTGCAATTCTGGATGGGAATCCATAGGCTTCAAATGAACCTTGGTGAGACTGAGTGGCTCTGGGTTTGTGGGTATACTGGGTCTAAGACACTGTTGAATGGGACTGCACTATCCCAGACAGATTTCCTCCTGGAAACAGGTGCTCCTCCTTGAGCAGGTGGCAGTTTGCACAGCTTTGGGTTGTGTACCAGTTGTGCCCGTTTCTGGATTGGGAAGCTCTGTTCACAGTCATTAATGCCTTAGTCACTTTCAAACTGGACTATTGTAATGCACTGTACATAGGGCTGTCTTTAAGAATATCCAAGCACTTCAGCTGGTACAAAATGCAGAAGTACAGGCAGTTATGTGTGCTTCTAGGACATCTCATATTATATTTCTGCTCCATGAGCTGCATTGGTTACCAGATTGCTCCCAAATACAATTCAAGGTGCTGGTTTTAACCTTTAAAGCCCTTCATGTCATGGGATGGCTTATCTGAGAGATAACCTCTACCCAATTATATCAGCCGAGCTCCATTAGATCTCGCAGAGTGAATATATGTGGATACGATCTACCACAGACCTATATTTAGCCACTCACAGACAATGTGCCTTCTCTGTTGTGATATCCACCTTATGGAACATTCTCCTCATTTGAAGTGAGGTTAGCTCCATTCCTTTTAATACTCTGGAAGACCTATGCCATCAGGCCTGGAGGTTCCAGGGAACTGGAACTGGAAACTTGTTCAGATGTTTCTGCATTGAGCTGGATGTGCTCTCCCTCTCTCTCTCTCTCCTTGGAATCTGTATATATTTTTAATTTTTATCTGTTCCGTTTTTACATTTTAAATGTCTATTTTTATATATTTCTTTTTTTACTTATTGTACACCACCAGAGTCACTTCTCATGAAATGAACACCTATATAAACTATGAGAAAGAGAAAGAGGCTAGAGATGATAGATATAGATAGATAGATAGATAGATAGATAGATAGATAGATAGATAGATAGATAGATAGATAGATAGAT
>JANHFL010005977.1:56196-67528 GCA_032468155.1 Oxyrhabdium leporinum
AACTTTCTGCCTGGATAGACTCTAGAGATGAGCTGAAAGGCAAAAAGGAAGTGGATGATCTTCCTCCCATATATGGGTAACCAAGTCTCCTCACAACGAAACACACACACATATATATATATTGTTCTGATGGTTCTCTCTCCTCCCTTATGTCATTGACAACTTGATTTTAAAATACAATAAATAAACATACAATAAAATACAATTTATTGATTACCCGTCATATGTCCCAAATGCATATTTTAGAACCATGTTCAATGTAGACTACAAAATGTTTCTGCCTACCACAAAAGAATCTAAAACAGAATTGACCTGCAACACAGTGCCCTCTGGTGCATAAAAAAAAAGCCAAAGCAAAGGAATATAAATCTTTAGAACATAAAAACAATCAACAATCCTCTTCCCAAGTGTATATTTAAGGAGCAGCTATGATTTGCATGTGAACATAGATAGCACAGACGCACCAAGTTTTCTCCCAGTTCTTATGAACAAAATGCTGGAAACATTCAACAAGAAAGCAATTCACAGCAAATGAATGACCACCTGTTCAAATGACGTCAAGACCACAAATAAGCCAAGACATATCAATCAATCAGTTTCTTTCATAATCAATCTGTTTTTTAAAAAATTCTAAAGAGTTATAATACCGGCTTTCATCAATAATTAAAACACTTTGTTAACTATATTTTCTATTTTATCTCATTGGTACAATTTTCTTACTTTCCTCTTTTCAATATTAGAAACATTTCAGAAACAAGCAGGAAATCCATAACACTTATTTCTAATATATACCAACATTTTCAATGTGCAAACTCTCATCCTCCCAGCCTGGAGGAATGGCATTAATAATGTTCACATTTTGTGAGTAGGTATTATTATGCCTAAAATTTCCTTATTCTTTTCCATCCCCAAATCCATGCTTTAACAGGCAATGTGAAAACAAAAACAAAAACTAGTATATAACAAGTGATCTTTACCCATAATGCATTCTAAAACAAGAAGCCACCCCCTTTCTATCCAATTTGCATTCAACCAATTAAGCTATATGGTACAGACCTTCAAAACTGGGACTGACTTCTGTTTAAATTAGAAACTCCGTTATTATTGCCTCGTTTAATGAAATTAAACTGGAAGCTATTTAAGTACTGAAACAGTTTCTTCATGCTATTAAGAAATTGCCACAAAATAGATTTGAGTATCATAGGATAATCGATGCATCATACTCCACATGTTTTCGGTGAACTTCAGATAGAAGATGACAGGAGTCGTAATCTTATATCTTTCAAAGAAACCATGCTGAGAAAAGCTAGTTTGTTCTGGCAGACAATTCTGAAAGTTCATAACAAGCTTTGGTAACTCTGAAAGCAAAGAACCTAGCTATGATATTTCTGACATGAATGCATCAATATTTTATTGCATTTTATTTCTAATTATTATTTAGCAAAAATATTGTGGAAAGGGGATAGGGAAATTTACATCCCTGCCTTGATGTTCCAATCAGAGGATGTTTCTCTTAAAAAAAAACTATTTTTAATGTTTAAAAATATTTAAAAAAAAAACTATTTGCAATTCAGGGAAAGCCTCCATTGATACTAGCAGGAATGTGGCTATCTCAGAAACATCAGGGAATAAGAGTGGACATATCCTCTACTTTTGAAGTCTGACTTTTCTCTAGCATCATGTATTTTATGCAAAAATAATTAGATGCAAAGAAATAAGAAATATAAATCAAAAGTAGATTAGGAATTAAAATTATCTTTTTTTTTCAGCAAAACATGAAACTCAGTCAACATTTGTGATCAATTTCAACAATGTCTTCACTCAACCATTTAATCCACCATCATTCTAGTTCTCATGAAGCCCCAGTTCCGAATAGAATCTTGGCATAGAGTTTTAGAATGACCACAGACCTACCCACTGACTTCTTATATTCGTGTTTTTCCCTTTTCCTTCAAGAGGTGTTGTGCTATTGTGCTATTTAGATATAGCTTTCCCAAAGCTTCACACTGCCGTTGTGATCCCAAATGCTTCATACCTGTAAATCTTGTATCTTGTGCTAAATCCCTGTCGGCTTCTGTCCACAAAATCTGTGTATTCCGGGGAGCGATGGAAGGGTCCCTTATCAGAGAGAAGCCAGTCGAAGGGGCTTGTGGCATGCTGATCCGAACCAGCAGCAACCGCTAAAACCCAGCAATGAAGACTCAGGGCTATCCACTCCCATAGAGCCATCAGAGAGAACAATTCAGCACCAGCACTGCATCGCCATATCATGCTTCCGCTGGGGACTTAGAGTCTTCATTCTCTTAGCTGTCCCTTCACACCTACACAAAACACAAAGGAAAACATATCAGCTCACTTTGATCATATTTGTCAAGCACCCTTCCTGAAAGAAACAGTTGTCAAATGGCTAGAAACAGGGTGGCAATGGTAACGGGAAGAACATTTCTTCCCTCTTGCCCCTGTGACTGCATCTGCATCAGTGCATTACACTTGTATAGGCGTAAGGAAGTGTGTGAGATAACGGTGCAAGTAAATGTCTTGAACCTGTGGAATTGTGTGTGCACATTTCCATTTGTATGCAAGCAGAGACTGGCAGAAATGAAGTGCCAGATGGAAAGAGCAATTTACTTTATTCCCTTTCTCTTTGTCTTCAGCAGACATTTGCAGGGCATAAAGTTCCATTTCAAATAGTGGAGATGACCGAACCCAAACATTTTATCCAGATTCAGTACCACTTTCAGATTTTCAACAATTCTATCCAAGCATGAGTTCAATATTCAGATCAGATTTTCAGTGTCACCCTAAAATATCACATTGATAGCACTGGGAAAACCCTTAATCAATGAACAGATTCCCTTTCCTTCCTTTAACTTCCTACACTCCACCAAATTGGAACTTCTCAGAAAGGACTAGGGGATTTTCTAGAGTATGTTTGTCATTTTTTAGAAGAGGTGGAAGTCCCATTGAATGAATGGATATTTACTCTTACCATTGGCTAATAATTTGTAATAATAAAGGTGATTATGCAGATCTGGTCTGCCCATTGCAGTAATCTAGAAGATTAGTATTAGCATTACTTATTGCTTAGAATGCTACTTCTAGTAATCTTGAAGACTCCTAGAAAAGTACTGTGTGGCAGCAACATTTCTATCTGTGTTGCCATTTAGTTCTCATCCTTTCTTTTTTCCAGCTCAGGTCTAATGATCCTATTTTTCAGCCCACTGCTTTAGCGTTTAGCTCTTGCTGAGATATGGAACATTAATTAATTTAAAGATTTTCAAAGGATAGCATTAAAAAAAATCCTTACTGAATATTATTTAAATATAAATATAAAAGGATAATGTTAGTAGAGTGTTTCACCTTCAATATTGGAGTTTCACTGCCACAAATCAAGAACTGTGTTAGTAGAGGTTACAATTATATTAGAGCCTTGGTGGTGCAGTGGTTAGAGTGAAATACTGCAGGCTACTTCTGCTGACTGCCGGCTACCTGCAATTTGGCAGTTTGAATCTCACCAGACTCAAGGTTGACTCAGCCTTCCATCCTTCTGAGGTCAGTAAAATGAGGACCCAGATTGTTGGGAGCAATATGTTGACTGTAAACTGCTTAGAGAGGGCTGTAAAGCACTGTGAAGTGGTATAAAAGTCTAAGTGCTATTGCTATTGCTATGTTAAGGATACATAATTTGATCTTCTTGAGATGTTTTGGCCTTCAGTTACCATTGGACCTCATAACTTATAAATAATTGTCCAAAACATCTGGAGGATACTAGCACAAAGTAATAAGAATACAAATCCCAATTATGTAGTGTCTCACATATTTAATATTTTTTTCCTGAAAATATTGCTTACTCCTGCCCATAACTGCATGTCAAAGTATAAATATGGCATATAGGTATATGTCAGGAACCATTATATTGTACAAGTTCAGCTGGAAATCTTATGTCTGTTTGCTGACCTGATAGCAAAGCTGAACATCTTGCTATGTAATTTGTAGAATTGTCCTACATAGAATACAAACAGATATAATAAAAACTGTTAAGTGGATATTGCCTTCATCACCACAGAGCAATATTACAATAGCTTACACTCCTTAATTTTCTTGTTGCCACAGCTATTACTACTAGTGTCCTTCTATAACATAGACCTTGAATTGTGCTGTAAATATGAGCCTTTCTCTTCTCATTTGTTTTCTCAGAAATCTTTATATCTGTCATCTTGACTTCTAGTCAAATAACAATGCTCCCATTTCCTCAGCTTTACCAATAGTTTTCATGTCATTCTTTCTCAGTGAAGAGTTTTTATTTTTTCCCCTTCCTTATTGTTCTTTTTAAACTACTTCAGTTTCATTTTTTTTTCATTTTAAGTTCAGCTCAAAAAAGTTATACTATAATCTTACTTTCAAGTATTGTTTGATATTTGCATAACAACTTTGATTCGGGTTTGGTTCAGATTTGATGCCAATTTATCAGGCATATACATACATACATACATACATACATACATACATACATATATATATATTCAGTAATTTATGCAGTAACATATAAAATAAGGTTCATGTGTCAGTTGATTTAGAGAGCATATAAACAGCCATATAACAGGCTGTTTATATGCTCTCTAAATCAATTGACACGTGAACCTTATTTTTTATTTTATTTTTTCAAAAAAAAACACCTTTTGTTTATTACAAGTATTTAAAAATATGGGAAAATGCAAAAATAAACTCACTATATAAAATACAAGAAATACATTGTGTGTGTGTGTGTGTGTTTGTGCAAAGATAAACAATAATGAACAAACAAAAAAAACAGAAAAAGAATAACCCATAAGTTCAATTAAACAATTTTAAATTCAAAAGAAAGCAAGATTCAATTATTATAAAATATCATGAACTCTCTTCCAAAGAAAAATTTTTTGCATCATTTTATGACTAGTAAAAAATACTTTAAAAATGGATGAATTACTCAGCTGCTGAATCCATTCCTTGACATCCAGAATAATAATACTTTTCAAGTCTTTCAAAATACGATAATGCACAGTGTAGCCAAAGTTGGAGAAAGTATAGAGCTATTTTAAGTAACTTAGAGCTTTAAAATACCTATGCTATTCTCCAATAATCATTCAAAGTATGCATTCTCTCCATCTTTTTTTCTATTCTCCACTAAGCCCTCATCCTAATATAAATTGCATTCATTTGGATCAAACTGATTCTGTGACAACTCACTCATTTTTTTTTCTAGAAGGAAAAAAGAATTGTAAAAACTCAGCAACTTTCTAGAAGTATATGTGTAATGGGATACCCAAAGAGTCTCATCCTATGGTGAGAAGATTATGGAATTATACAAACACTGGGAATAACTGTAAAGTGTTTTGCATGCTTAGCTTATTTTAGTTTTAAAGATAGAGTTGTGGGATTTGAGACTGGGAATTAAATCCACTTGAGAACTGTTTGTTTTCCATGGGTTTTTTTTTTTAAATTGCATTTAAAATGATTTGCCTTGCTGGAAGGGGAAATAAAGGTGTCTAGTTCTAGATAACACTGACTAATGATTGATATTACTGATATGATAGTTTAGAACTGGCCAATATTGGGCTTGCTGTTATCAGGAAATGCTAGAAGTGCATAGGCATAATTAAGGCTCCATTTAGCAGCTGGATCAAATTCTTGATGTTCTCTTACTGGAAAGCATTGGGTGAAAGCATAAGTTGTCCATAGTCATGATGGGCATGGAGGATAAATAGCCAAGACACTATCTGGCGGTGAACATGGCATATGGAAGATTAAGACAAAAGAAACAAATAGCAAGAATTAACAAATGAAATACACAAAATACAAATAAATGGGTATTTGTGAAACCACAAGAGAGCAGAAGAGTGCAAATAATGGTAGTCTGATGTTTTGGAGATGAATTGATAAATATGTGTGGGGAAATTACATTAAGAAATAATATAATAAGAAAAAAATGTATGTCAGAATGAATAATTCATATCATATAGGTAGTTGTGGGTCCATATAAAAGGGATTCTTAGGTTGATGATAGTTGCATGCCACATTCCTGCTTTTGTTAAGTGACATAAATAGATATGTAGGAATGCAAAGAGAGAGTACAAAAAGGATGATTGGGCTGTTCAAGATCTATCCAAGAATAAATCAGAATGGTGATTCTCTCAGTTAGATGACACAACAAGATATGGAACGCAAAGTGAGATTACACAAAAACTGATTGGATCATTCAAATACCAAAGAATGAGAATGGTGATTCTCCCAATCTCTGCTTAGAAAAAAGTCTATTTGCTTCAAAAAATATGGATTTAAATCTAGTTTTATCCTTTGGCACACATAGCAAAGGAATGGATATCTAAAAGGATATTATTCATATCCTTATTAGGTATGAGAGAATTAGTGAAGAAAGTGAAATGAATGAAGAAATCTTAAGATGTGCAGATACTGATAGAAAAGTAATGATATACACTGTGAAGAAAAGATGTTTGTTAACAGAAGTGAAAATGGTGTGTGAAAATGAAAAGAGATTAAACACAATGGGAAAAACTAAAATGTCACCAGAAACTTGAAAGTAAATTGAATGCAGTGGGAATGAGTACTTAAGAGGTGTGTATAGAAAAAGAGACAGGATCAAGAATGAATGGAGGTGCCAAATGAATGTTTGCATAAAGAAATGAATAGTAATCACAAAATATTTTCAAGTGGTTTGGACATGCTAAGAGAAGTTCAAAAAAAGGTAATTCAACAGTAGGTCACCGCTAGCTAAAAGATACTGTATGTCATCATCTAATAAAAATTCATCTCTGTTTTTTAGCCAAAGGAGTCAGCATTGATTGAATATAATTCCATGGTAATCTGGTCAGCATGACTATATGCTGAGGAAATGGAAAGCCATTACCTTCCTAGTGAAATGATACCTATTTATCTATTTGCATTTGTATACTTTCAAATTGCTAGGCTGGCAAAAAGAGGAGCTCATATTGTCATGCATACTTGGACCTCAAACTGCCAATCTTTTATTCAACAAGCCCAGCTTCTTACCCATTGCTTTATATTCAACATATGGTATTGGAGGTTGATCTTCTTAGCATTTGTTCTGCTAGTTACAGAATCTTCTTGGTTTTAATCAAGCCCATCCAGTTCTTACAGTAAAACTATCAACTCATGATGTGGCAAGACGTTTTGTTTTTCAGTCAGCTTATGTCTTAATCTGATACTGACATGGGCTGAAAAGAAAGCACTGCCCCAATATCACCAATCTGTCTTCTGTACCTAACAGAGAATTAGAATCCACATTTCCCTGCTCCTAGCCCAGTATGATAATTATTACAACATACTGGGTACAAGGTATGGCACTGTAGAGAATATAGAGGGTGATCTTGATGGAAAAAGAGAAGATCCATCACCAAATCAATGAAAATATAAATTCATAAGGATTTATGAAGAGAGTAATTTGCAAAAATGTCTGATGCATGCCCTAATTATGAAGAAGATAAAAAGGGATGAAGGGAAGCCCATTCAGATTTCAAGATTCTGTTAATATAGCCTTTCTAAATAAGAGTTTTAAACCTGCATAGTACATGTTTCTTGATCTGGTCAATCTTGTAGGAGTGACAGTCACGGGATACAATTTCACCAATTCTAGAATGTGCTCACAGTGCTTTGTCCTGGCTCCATTTGTTTTTTGAATCTTTAGCTCAGTTGTCTGAAGATGGATTGGGTATCTTCTGCTCTTCATTCACCTAACCTAGCTGAATATAATATGTTGTATACTGCTGCTTAAGATATATTCCTATCCAAGGGAGAGTTGAAGCATCTTGTAATCTCATTTATGGAGTATTTCCTTTAACCCATTTTGTAATCTCATTTATGGCTTACTGCTCTTAACCTTTGCAAAGTCTAAGACTGTGTTCTTCCAAAGACTTCACATCGGGGTAAGTGTCTGACTGGCACAGTATGTTTTTGAGTGAATGTGACAGTTTAAATGCATCTTCCACTTCTCTTTCCTGGGCTTATCAAATACAGATTTCACCTAACAGTGTGAAAGCAGCAACACACTATTAAAAGTGTGTAATAAAAGAAGATGTGGTTTATACCTGTAGCCCTCCATATGTTCCATGCTAAAGTGTTTTTTGTCTCAACATCATGTTGACATTTCTGTTAGGATCCAGGATATTGTTTCACTATTGGGGAAAAATTTTTTTTTTTCCATTCATCCAATCTGTTTTTGTACACCCAAATATGTACCATTGGCTGTTCTGCATTTCAAGGCAAGCTTTTCCTTTATAGAATGAGGAACAGAGTCTTGGATCTTTAACTATTGAAGGAAATTAGAGCCATTTGATTTTTCAGTTATATGTACATATTTTGTTAGCAATATGTTTTTACTGAACCCTTTGTATGATTCTATTTTGTCTAGTCAGGAATAGAAGTACTGAGGATGATGATATTTATAATTAAATCCATTTATTCAAAATGTTCTTCACTCTCTATATGATCTAGATTTGCTGTGTCAATATATTGAAGTATGAACTAAACCTCACATTGTAAAAAAAAGTGAGTTGCACATATAATATTTAGTATATTCTTCAAATAATGTTATCTTCATTTGAAATTGGAACAGCGTGGGACTTTTTTTAATAATGTCTTAGTGTGATAAATCTTTATTCTTATAGGGAAAAATTTCCTACTAATTCACACTCAAATAGGACACCACCAATTATAATCATTTTTATTGTGTCTCTACTGTGAACTTTAACCTGACAACGAATACTTTTAACATCACCACTTTGATTTACATGCATTTACTAAACAATGTTTCTAATGATGTAAACTATGATATTTCAGCTTTATGTATTCTGGCTGTTACTCCATTCCAGGGGAAAAAAGGTTATTCAGTAAATGACTTATTCAGTTACTCTAGATGGGAAATAAATAATGCAAAAATACTTAAAATTATATATACTGAGAGTTGACTGACCTCATTAGATTTGTAAGGGATATTCAGAAGATTGATCATAAGTTTTCTTTATTTGTATTATTCAGTTTTCAGTTACATTCCTATAATTCTGACCAATTTGATTGAGGATGCTGGGAATATAGTCTGAAACTAAATTAGGCAAAAACAAAGATGATTAGGGGACTGGAGGCTAAAACATAAAAAGAACGGTTGCTGGAATTGGGTATCTATAGCTTAATGAAAAGAAGGATTAGGGATGACATGATAGCAGTGTTCTGATATCTCAGGGTTGCAACAAAGAAGAGGGAGTCAAGCTATTCTCTAAAGCACTTGAGGGCAGGAAAAGAAGCAATGGATGAAAACTAATCAAGGAGAGAAACAACCTGGAACTAGGAAGAATTTTACTGAGAGAGCAATTGACCAGTGGAACAACTTGGCTTCAGAAGTTGTAAATTCTCCAACACTGGAAGTTTTTAAGAAGAGATTGGACAACCATTTGTCTGAAATGGTATAGGGTTTCCTGCCTGGACAGGACGTTGGTCTAGAAGACCTCCAAGGTTCTGTTCTGTTCTATTCTAATTCCATTCCATTCCATTCTAAAATTCATTTTTGATGTTAAGGATATCTGTGGCCCTGGCTCAAGAAGCCATGTCTGGTTTCTGATCTATTTGGACTCAACCATTCTGATGTCAATTATAGGTCAGCAACCAATATTCCTTGCTTAGCCAAATTGATAGAGAAAACTTTCCAACAGCAAATCCAGTAACTGTCATACACAATTGTTTATTTATTCAATATTTGGCTCAATATGTTTGAAAGAAATAGATCTGGTTACCTTATGAATTACCTAAACTGCGAGAGAAAGAAGGGAAGAGCAATTTCATTAATAAACCAGAATGCCCTAATTGCCTTACACCACCGACTACTATATTATTTTAAAGTTCTGGAGGGATCTGGCATTGGGATTTTAAGGTTTACAATGACTCTGAGAAAGTGGCATTGTGGGAATTCTGCTTGCTTTCTTGGAATTGTTGTGGGGATGGTTTTTAATCTCCATTGTTATTTAACATGTACATGACATATCTTGGAAGAACTATCCATAGGTACTGTTGATATCCAGGTATACACATCCTTTTCTATAAACATAGGGCTGCATGCCACTGCCTGTCTCTGGCTCTGAAAGACAGAATGCAGTAGAAGAAACTAAATCTGAACAAGAAAGAATGATTTCTGAGTTTATTTTTGAACCTGGACAAGAAATTTCAGGATTTAATAGAAATGTTTGTATTCTTATCTTTTTCCTTAAATATAAGGCCTGGAACTTGGAGGTTCTCTAGATGTAGCACCGATGCACAAGACGTCATCTCCTGAAGATAAAACTTGCATTAGCAGCATATGTGGTGGCAACCCTAAGGTTAAATTATTGCAATATGCTCTCAGCATTCCTTGAAGAAGACTCTGACTCAGTAACTAGCCCAGAATGCTGCAGCATAAATTGTAAATCCCCAGATTATTCTTCTGTCAAAACAGACTGCTTATCACTGCTTTCCAGGATCAGTTCAAGGTGTTCACTACATAAATAAATTATTAAACACTTTGGACTCAAGTTATTTAGAAGATCTTCTTTTCTGTGCTGGTATTGATATTTCCCTTTTTGTTGCAGTTCACAATGGGCACAAAACATTTTTATTATCCCAGCTTTTTAAAGTGTTTTTGTTGTTGTTGTTGGAGTCTTTCATCTTAATTGCAATTATATAGATGGTGCATATATGAATAGAGATAGATAGTACAAAAAGTGTGCAATTGTGTGTGTCTGTGGTAGTACATATATATCTACATCTATCATCTATATTTATCGTCTATCTATATCTATTATCATCTCTATCTCTATATCAAATTAAAATGTGAAGTTTAATGGATGCCTTCACCATGTAATAAGATAGTTGCCTCAAATATTAAACACTGAACTTTTTAAATTAACTTTTTTGAAAAAAAATCATACCACTTTCTAGATTACAAGAGAACAATAGTAGCAAAGTTTATTCTTCTGTGTACTTATTGACTCAAAAATGTTCCAGGCTATTAAATTATAATGATGACTAATAGGTCTCCCTTCTTTTAATTTAAATCTCTACAGTTAGTGCAAAGAAATTGAGTACTGTGTAAATATGAAGGATAGTCTTAAAACTTTTTTTCTTGTCCCTCGAAATAAATTGTGGCTAAAATCTGATAGACATTTGCAGCATTTAATATATAATAATATTATAATAATATATAATATATAATATTAAAATATATAGAGCCTAGGTGGCGCAGTGGTTAGAGTGTTGAACTGCAGGCCACTTCTGCTGATTCAATCTAGCGGTT
>JANHFL010005977.1:71134-82647 GCA_032468155.1 Oxyrhabdium leporinum
ATAGATAGATAGATAGATAGATAGATAGATAGATAGATAGATAGATAGATAGATAGATAGATAGATAGATATGTGGATGTAGATGTAGATGTAGATGCTACTGTGATTTCAGTAGTGGTTTTCCATTGCCATACTAGGCTTGAGAGAGAGTAACTGGCACAATCTATGTTAATACATGTCAGCTAGACTCATTTCTTGTAAGGGTGTCATAATTTATTTGAACACAGCATTTACTTTTGGTGTCTTAATATTTCTAAATATATTTATAGTACATCCAACAATGCCAATCTTTAACTTAAAAATGCAAATGATCTTACACCAATCTAAAATAATAAATTGTTTATTTTAATTGCCAACATTATTTTATTTATAAGAAAGCACTGCTCTTTCAAAGATAAGTCACCCTTTTGTAATGCGGATTTAAAAATAATGGATGTATTTGACTAAGTTTGGAATATAAGGAGGAGTGGCATCATACTGAATTAGACAACCATTTGTCTGAAATGATCTCCTACTTGAGCAGTGGGTTGGATTTAATGACCTCCAAGGTCCCTTTTCACTCTATTACTCCCTTATAACCACTTTAAATCTCATAAGAATACTGAAGGCTAATAGTGTGGTTGAAAAAGGCATCTGTAAATCTTGAGCCATCTTGGGTATTCTTATCTTTTCCCTAAAATATTTATATATTAAATACATGACCATTAAGAAAGGGCCATGTTTCAGCAAATAAAGCAGATGCTTTTCATCTTAAAGGTTAAAGTTTCAGTTCTGGTATCACAAGATAAAATACAGCAAATTTGTATGGATATTCTCCAGCGATTTGCCTAATATATTTTTGTACATTGTCATGAGCATGCTTCCCCCCCCACCCCAACTAATGCTTTTCTGAATGCTTTTTATTCCTGGAAAACTACATCACAGAAATAGGGATAAATGCATTTTTTTTTAAATGCAACTACAGGGCGGTTTAAGCATGAATTCCAAATTATGAGCTAGGTAAACTCATATTTAAAATGTGCACTGAAGAGGCTGCAATCCATAAGGACTTAAGTAGATGGATAGTCTGATCTGATACAAAGGAACATATTATTATGTATCTCCTTAACATAGCCTTCCTCAATCTGGCACACTGAAGAAGTGCTTGACTGCAAGTTTACACCCATTAACTTTTTCCAACCACCGCTCCAAGTCTTTTTTGACCAGAAAGCAGAGGAGAAAAGAAAAACAATCTCCATATTTCATTTGGGAGGGGGGGGAATGGAACAATGTCCATGCTGACTTACTTTAACAGTATTCAGAAATTTATTTTATGGGTTGTAACTGTCCAGAATTCCTCACCACATAAACTAATGAGAGATACTGTACTAATATTTTACTTATTGGCCAGTTTCCCTGTAATTGTTAGTTTCAATTGCATCATTCCCTTTCTCCCTAAATCTAAGAATGGTTTCCCATCAGCAGGTTAGTTTTTTTCTCTCACTGTAAAGCAGGGGTCCCCAAACCCAGGTCCATGGAAGGGCACCAGTCCGGCACCAGTCTGTGGCATGCCAGCAACTGGGCCATGCACACAAGCAAAGCCTGCAGGATGCAGGAAGCATGCAAAACCATGCTCTGTCCGGTCCATGGTCTTTCTGCATGGAACCGGTCCCTGGTACCCAATAGGCTGCAGGGCACTGCTGTAGAAGACCTAGTTAGTTACATAATATTATGTGTCTCCCTTCTCAGTGGGGCTAATTCTACCCCGGGTTTATTATTTCATATAATTTTAAATTAAGAAGATGCTCAAAGGGAAAGAGTGAGGAAGAGCAGAAAAATGAACCTTGAGAAACTCCATCAGATTTGCTCTATTCCTTCTAGACTGTCTTGGCTGGTGATGGGTTGAAAGAGGTGTAGAAGCAAAGCCAGAGGGAAAGGAGAAGGGAGGAGAGAGAAATAGAGGCCGAGACAGAAAGACAGAGAAAGAAAATCACCTGTAATAAACAGCACACTCAGAAATTGTCACCATTCAGCAGTGATTTGGAGCAGAAGTAATAGAACCAGGTGGGACTGGCAGCAGGGAAAACAAATGTTTTGCTGAGACTTTAACCCAGCAATTGGGAAAGACACTTTGTTTGAGATTCTGGAAGTTGAGTATAATAGTCACCTATCTACATATTACAATGTAACATCTCGGGTGGTCCCTTCTTTATGGAACATCATTCCTCCCCTCTATCCTGTTGCTTTTCCAAATGCCATAAAAACAGGTTTTTGTCAGTGGACCTGGGGATCACATATGGAAATGGAGCCAATCAAGTGGCTGACTTCACTGTGTTCTCATGCGGGGAGGTATTTTATGTGCTCTTCTTATATGGTAGATTTTTTTAAAATTTTGTATGTTGCCTGGAGTCACCTATGTGTAAGTTGGGCAGGAATATAACATTTGTTAAATAAATAAATAACTTATGGTGTGACATCATTGGGAGAATTCTTCAGAACTATCCTGCTCCATTTCTTTGAGCATAACAACATTCAATCTCATATTTAGTATTATAAAGAGTATTAAGGAGACAATTTTGGATGCCGCTGAACAATTTTTTTTTTGAAAGTTCTGCTTCCTGTAAAACGTTTGATGATTATCATAGATCTCTTCAAACCAAACACAAATTTAATTTCAGAATAATTGTATTAGGAATCTTGAGAAATATGAAAATAACTTTTAATGAGCATAATGTATTTAATCTTGTATTTCTGACATGCTACTGTTAAACTCAACAGGGCTGAAAATGTTTTTTCTGCTGATTTTTGTTCATACTCAATGTCCAATGCATGTCGTTGCAGTCTCCAACAACTGGTGGATTCCAGCTGCCTTGATACCATTTTTCCATTGTGGCAATGTCCTGCTGAAATTTTTCACCATGTTTATCATTGATTGCAGCTAGAGTTTCAGGAAAGAAGTCCAAGTGTGAATGTAGAAAATGAATCTTCAGTGAAATGTTCTGTATGCTTTAAGAATAGCAGGATGTAGTCTGGCTCTCTGTAGTTGTCAAGAAAATTCTCAATGACATCCCTGAATGCTTTCCAGGTTATTTTCTCTGGCCCCACTAACAGATCTGCAAACCACTTGCCATTGATAACATATCTGATTTGTGAAGCAACAAAAATGCCTTCCTTAATCTTGGCACCAATTATTCTTGGAAACATCTGTCTCAAATAATAATAATTTCATTATTAGCAGCCAAATATCTCTAAGATATACCGAGAAGTAGTCAGGAAGCAAAATCTTTTTTTCTATTGTCACCAGACTAATGTCTTAAGCAAGCACTTATTTATATCTCCTAATATCAGATAGGCATGATATAAATTTGAATCAAGCCACCTTCAGTCCATATTTGTATCCAGATTATCTAAATATTCTAACATATACAGATATTTTAGAAGTGTCTTATGTATGATTTCCAAAGCCTTTGGTGCTGTTCCAATATTTCTACCAAATGGTCATTTTAAATGTGAATAAGATAATAATAATGATAATAATGATAATGATAATAATAATAACAACAACAGCAATGTTTATAATCAAGATGTAAATGTAACATAAAATAATAGTAAATAATGGGTAATTAACTTTTATAATGCACTTTCAATGGGATTTTATTGAAGTCCAATTTAAGTTTGTCATTTCTTTATTCTTCATCTTCACTTTTTTTCAAGTAGAACTTATAGTGCTTAAAGTACCACCCTCTTAAAATTTGCACATCACTGCACCTGAGCATACTGACCTTCAGATATCCTTAAGGCATGAAAATAACAATTTGAAATGAAAAGTTTCCAGGCAATAATACTGGAGTTATATTTACATTTTTTTAATAAAAAAAATATTCTGAGTTATATTTTGTATATTAGAAAATGCTTCCATCTGTGCCTTAGTTCTAATGAAATAATTGATTAGGCTATAATGAAATGGCTGATTAGGCTATAAATCAGATTTATTTAATGATTTAAGGCAAAAAAATAAGCATTAAACCTCTGTGATTTCATATCCTGGACAACAGTGAACGATGAATAATGAGTAATTCAACAATAGTTCTCAACTCAACTTCTACACAAGGTGTAGAAGTACAGAGAATTATTGCAAATCAACTCCTCTTCCATTAGGCACTATAAGAATCTTCTAAGTGTTAATTCTAATGCAAGGTAGAATTATTAAGGAAATCTGGATTTAACTAATGTCATGCTTTCCTTTTAATAATTATTTTCCAATCAACTATTGCTTTATTTTACAGCTGTTTTTCAGTTGTGTCCAAATGGTTTGAAAATGTTGCTTTGGTGAGGAGATTAAACTGAATGATCACAGTAATGGAACAATATGAGCCACAGACTCAAAACACAAGGCCAAAATACTCAAGAAATTAATAAATTTCCCACAATGTAAGATACCGTTCCAGTTTTGTGAGAAATGTATGTTTCTTGCTTGAGTAAACATTTTTTGAAAGATAAAAACTGTGACAAAATAAAGGTTAAAAACAATTGTGAGGTTGGAAACAATATGTACGTATATAAACATCATGCTACATATATGTAGTCTTTCAATTAGGATGCCAGTTGGGCCCAATGCAGTTGCTAAGTGATGTCATCATTAAATGAGTTATCACATGACCAGCCCTGATTTTACAAACATCTTTAGCACAGTTATTAACTGAATCACACTATCTTATGTAAAGTGACTGGAAAGGGCACACATGACAATCCTGTAACAGCAGGAAACTGTACTGGTCATAAATACAAGCTATTTTGCCAATATCTGAATTGCAATCGCGTGACTGTGGAATTGGTGCATCCATCGTAACTTTGAAAGCAGGTCATACATCACTTTTTCCAAGGCCATTGTAACTTTGAACAATAGTTAAAAGAATGGTCATAAGTTAAAAAAACAAACAAACTACCTGTATCCCCAGCAACTGAATTAATAGCCTAAATGCTTGAGATTAAGAGTGTATAGATGTATGCAAGGCAATGTTTTCCAGACCTGATGACTTCTACATTAAACTAGCAATAGCAGTAGAACTTAGACTTATATACCACTCCATTGTGCTTTCAGCAGTTGCTGGGTGGTTTACAATGTCAGCATTATTTGCATTTTCCCCCCAACAATCTGAGTCCTCATTTTACTGACCTCAGAAAGATGGAAACCTAAGTCAACCTTGAGCCCCATCAGGATCAAACTCCAGACTATGAGCAGAGTTTGCTGCAATACTGCATTTTACCCATTTATGTCACCACAGTTCTTGATAAAATAAAAATTTCTACCTGAATTAAAATTAAGAGGTGCCTTTCTAAATCAAAATTGGAAATGTATTTCACTCTTCCAGAAGAAAATATTTATTTCTTCTAAGGGCCAAATTCTAGGCAAGACATTATCAAGGATTTGGCCATGCACTGTTACATGCCTAGAGATGTAACATGCAGTAATTAAAATTAAAGTTCTTGTTAGTATTTTTTTTTAATGACTGAGGGCATGGTGGCATATTGGTTAGAATGCAATATTGCAGGCTGACTCTGCTTGCAGTCAGGAGTTTGATCCTGATCGGCTCAAAGTTGACTCAACATTCTGAGGTCAGTAAAATGAGGATACAGATTGTTGGGGGCAACATGCTGACTCTGTAAACCACTGTGAAAGGTCTTTAAAGCATTATGAAGTGGTATATAAGTCTAAATGTTATTGCTATTGCTAAATTCTGTAAGACAGACCCTTTGGAAGACATTCTGCTTTCATAGTCATTCTTGCTCCCTGGCGCTCCCTGGCTGAATTTGCATATCATTCTCTCGTAAAAGAATATGAACACATACACAAAACCACACATACACTGTATAACTTTTGCTAGATAATAATTAAATGTTTTTTTTTATTATTTACATTTTAATTTCTTGTTATTTTTCCTCCTGCCATTTTAATTGAAAAGTGTTTTGGATGATTACAGGTCATGTCATAATAACTGAAAACAAGCAAAGAAATAATCCATTTTTTGTGAATATAGCTAAACTTGTCTATCATTTCTTTTGGCGGAAAAAAAGACATGGGTTGCTTTTGTAAAGTACCAAACTGGCCAAGCTTTTATCCAGCCATTTGTCATGTAGATATACAGGCAACTTGTCTGCTGACATTTCTGAGATACAACCTGCTTATATAGAGGGCAAGTCTTCTTGAACACAGGAGTCTTTGTTTCTGCTGTATTTTGTTTCTTCAAAATCTCTGTAATCACCAATGATTGCTTGTTTGATATTTTCAAGCTATTCAGATGATGAGGCTGGTTCCTCTTAGAAAATCCAAAATTTTGGATTAGGTTGAAGCCTCTGAAGTACTTTCTAAAATAATTTTCTCTTCCTATCCAAGAACATATGGCAGAAAAAATTGGGAAGGCAAAGAGATGAATAAATTGAAATCTGTAGGCAAATTTACCCTTTACCCTGGTCGATATAAGTGTCCTCATCCAGCCCCTGTCAATTCTGGCAAGACTGAGTAGCTGTGAGTTTTAAAGTCCTGTCTCTGGGAAAATAACTTAATAACTGGGAAATGTAGCTGGGGTTACATTTCCCTGGAATCATTGTACAATGGGGGCGGCGGCGGGGTGTGTGTGTATGGTTCTGCTAGACTCATGCCTCCTGCTCAGGGAGCAAATGCCAAAGACCTCTGCATATTTGCCTTGTATACCAATTGTACCCATTCCTCAACATGGAGGTGTCAAGGTTCTGACCAATGCCTCATACTTCAATCACCTCCCATTTGGATTCCTTAATGCACTGTACATGGGGCTGCTCTTCAACAGCATTTGGAAGCTGCAGCTGGTCCAGAATGCAGCAACACAGAGTGCATTTGGCAATTCTCATTACAGTCATATACCACAGCTCCTTGAGTTTCACTGTGTCCCATTGGGTGCAATTCAATGGGCTAGTTATCATCTATAAAGCTGTCCATGTGTCAACTTCTCCCTTTATTTATGCTCAGCCTGCCAGATGTAGAAGGCATGCTCTGAATCCTCTCTATCAAACAGTGTTATCTTGGATCCATGAGTTATGTCAACTTCGGGGCAGTGCCTGCCCTGTGGAACAGTATCCCACTGGAGATCTGGATGGCCTTGAGCATGTTAGTCTTTTGTAAAATTCTGGAAACCTGGCTGTTTTTCCAAGCATTTGGGTTAGGCAGGGTTTGATGCTAATATGGTTTTTATGATTGGGATGCATTGTTTACTTTGGGCACCATAAGGCATTGTGGTAGCATTGTTTTAATCTTTGTGTGCTTCTTTTGGCTGATGCTTTAACTCTTGCATACCACTCAAATCACTGTTGTGAGATGGGCAGTCATGTAAATAAGTTAAACAAATAAATAAACTATGTTATGGCTTAGCAAAGAAGCAAGGGACGTTTTTTAAAGCCAATGGCTGCATTGTATTTTTAAATTATGACTAGTTTTGGCTTGAAGGGAGGATGGAGTTGTGTGTCAGTAATGCAGAGTTGTTTTTGTTGTTGTGTCTTTTTGCAAAGTTTTGATGCATCAGTTTTCCACTCCACCAGAGTAAGAAATGGTACACCTGGAAACAGAAAGCTTTGAAATCAAATGTGCATCCAGGGGTGGGATTCAAAAACTTCAGCAATGGGTTCGCTACTCTATTGATGGGTGGATGTGGCCTAGTTGGCCTCCTGCACTGTGGTGGTGGGGGGGTGTTTTCGCCGTCCCCAGGGTCTGAAGACTTTCCTTGAGCCTCCGGGAGTGCGAAAAAGGCCTTCCCAGGCTTCAGAGGTTCTCTGGGGCTGGAAACTGTCCCATTTCCAGCCTTTCCAAACTTCCAGGAGGCCCGTTTTTCTCCCTCCCCGAGCCTCTGCACATGCCCTGCACTTACCTGCATCCACACCGGGCCATGTGGAGACTCCTGGGAGGGGCAGGGTGGGTGGGGCCAGCCAGGAGTGGGATTTGGGGATTCGGTGAACCACACAGAATCTTCACTAGGGGTCCGCCCAAACCCCCATGAACCCCCAGCAGCCCACTCCTGTGTGTATCCCAATCAGGGTTGTTCTAGAGCTAAGCTGACAAGTGGATTTTGGGTTGCTGATCCCTCACTTACTGTAATGCATGATTCCATCCACTACTCCTTATATATTTAAATATAGAAAGTAGTCTCTTTATCTAAAATTTTAACTGGACTATTCATGTCAGAGAAATAGATATATAGTAAAGTTCTATTAGAACTTTTTAGTTCCATTTTTTTTCATGATTGCATAGTACTTATCCCATACACTGTATTCTTGTGGGTCCCAACACACATTGATCTGTGCCTTTTTATTTAAAAACAACTACAGACTGTCTCAATGTGGCCAACTCTGACCGATGAACCTGAATAAAGCAATACCAGGTATCCCTGCAATTAAAGTAGGGCAAAAATATGTTTTAAAAATTGTAATTGTAATTAGAATAGTAATTGCAATAACAAAAAAAACAAAACAGAGATAACCTTGTAATCATCCTAGGTTCAAAGACCTCATGAAACCATTGTTAAGGACTTCCCTGAATATAAAGATGGGGAGGATAATTGAACATCCAAGGAAAGTATGTTCTATACTTCTTGGGCTATTACCAAGAAGAACAGTTCTCATGTCCAGGCCCTTCTGATTTATCTTGAAGCAGAACATCCCTTGATGTTCAGCCTGGACAGGCAGAGTCATATATGGTTATAAGAAAATTTCAGCAACTTGGCAAATGGTCTTGAGTAAAAACTACTGACACCCACCCCCCGCCCCAGAAAAGTCAGTGTATAACTTTTATGTCCCCTTATTTTAACCAAAACAAAAGAATGTTGCTATGATAGAAGAAGTGATGCCCAAAGAATGTTGTTCTTGATGCCAATTTAGAAATGAAAACAATTTTTCTCACCTAACAAACAACATTTTCCTTTAAAGTCATGCAACTAGATGCTTTCTACTCTAATCAGCTCTAACCCGAGAGAAGGCTGATTCAAATGGAATCAGATCTTACAGAGTCATAAATCAGGATGTCCACCTTAGATTGGATAGTGGTGGAAAGTCAGTATAACCAAGATTCATTTGAAGTATTACTTATATCAAAGCTCAAGGCAGAACAGGGAGAAGTAATAGCATTTCACTGACAGACAAATGGATAGATATGCTTTTGTTGTATAAATTCTGCCTTATGCCGAGACAAAGCAAGTTCATCTGTGTGTTTGTACATTTCCTAGTTTAGATTCCTTTTCTTTTTCTTTTTTGCATTTCATCAGTGAATACCCAAGGCAAGAAGTATTGTTTTACTAAGCATATGTCAACATGGTAATAAAAGATACAGAAAATGAGATTTAAGATTCTCTGAGCATTTGGTTCATTTTCCCTACTTGCTCTATGGAATAAGAATAGCTCTGAAAGCCAGTTAGTTTAGCTACTGAGTGTAAGTTGACTGCTCTCTTCAATAGAGACATCTTGGCTCAATTAAACATGTCATACTCTTAAGAAAAGGTATTTTCCTCCCATATTATGCTCCAGGGACTATTTTTAATCTCCTTAAATATTAGGAACCTGCTGCATGTAGAGCCTCTGGTACTTTTCTTGAACTAACATTATCTTCTGGAAATGATATAATACTTTGCCTTCTAGATTCCAATTTCAGCTTGATTGTTCCATTCCTTGTAAATTTGTAGATTCCTTATAAGATTTTTCATAATGAGGAAAATAATAGGTTTAGGAAATTTGATTATATTACATGAGATTCTACTAAAATGGTTTCAGAACATTTTTTCTCAATATTTTTTAAAGGTCCTTATCCTTTCCAGATTTTTGATACTCTGTTTTTGCAAACAAATCACAATCATATGGCTAAAGGACAGTGAATCAAGAGTCACAAACACACTCCCACACATGAATGCATGCAGACACACAGAGAGAAATCAGCCTACTAAATAGAAACAGTATCTAATGTAGCCCTAAGAAAAATATGGCATGCAGTCCAAAATCATAAACGGTAGCTTGATACAAATAAATCTTTGCAATTATCCACTAGAAAGATAATGAAAATTTCAGAGAAATACTAGAACCAAATAATAAAGATTTTGGATTATGCCTAGACTGTCACAGGGAACTTACTGTACTCTCAACTGTATTGCTTCTCCCACTATCTAATTGCAATATGAAAATATGAACTATATGTGTAGATATGATATTGTATAATCATATATGTTATATACTTGCTGGGGTTAATTTTCTTGACAAAATAGGGATAAGTAAGCAAATACCCTTTTGCATGTGTTGGACTTCCACTCCCACCATTGCTTGACTAAGGGAGTTAAGACTGATGGGAGTTGTAGTTCAGATCTGATTGCCTAGTTCTGAACTATATTGATCCACTTTCCTTTGATGACTGTTGTTGTGAGAGCTGTGTTTCTGTGCACCCTTGTATATCAAAATGAGCCTTACTCATTTTAATGGCTCTGACTTAAGGATAAATATATGCATGGTGTGGAATATCTAACAATAACATGAACTCATATGTGCACATGCTAAGCTAACTCTCTCTAGCTTCACTAGGGTTTATATTCTTCACTCAGGATATTGCAGTCTCTTCATTGATTAGCCAGAATCATTAACCTTATTTTTGATTTCTTTTACACACTCCCACATTTCCAAAAGGTTCACTGACTCTCCTTCCTATGTTGAAAAACAAAGAGCAAGAATGGTTTTATGTTTAAATCTTATCAGTTAAAAGAGTCCTTTCCCAACTTCCTTGTGATAAAGAGAATATTATTTCATGGTGCAATCAAGCGAGAAAGAAAGGGCTTGAGACAGCTGTGTGATGGAGTCATTCACCAAAGGATGCAGTTTAATACTTAATGACATTTTCACAGAAAAAAAGGCAGAAGCAAGCAATAGAAAGTCACAGCCGAGGACTGTGCCTCATTACCTGCTTAGTGCCTATCAATTTGTAACTAGTGCCAAGTCGCATCAACTCACCTTGAGACATCTCACCCCTTATTTTTCAATTATTCCTTGTTTTGTCCATCTGGAGTTCAATTTCCTCCCTGCTCTATTAGTGATCATAGAAATGCTCTCTACCACACCATATCTTCAGGAACTATCTGATTAACTAATATGGATTAATTAGGCCAATAGTGCTACCCACAGAGTAGCAATTTAGGCACATAAGCTTACATGGCAAATAAATGCTGTTTCTCTTTTCAGGATAAGATGAAAATCTTCTGTGTAACTGATTCCCAAGAAGGAGAAGGAGAAATCATGATCATTATCACAGCAAAGAACAAATACCCAATCCTGGTGTACAGCTTGGTGATGAAACCAATAGAGGATTCAAATCATCTGAGATTTTGAGTCTGCTACCAGCTGCTACTAGCTGGCTGCAAAAGCGAGGTGTTCCTCTCTGAAAGGTCCTGTTCTTCTAGGTAGAAGAAATAGAAGGAAGGAAGGAAGGAAGGAAGGAAGGAAGGAAGGAAGGAAGGAAGGAAGGAAGGAAGGAAGGAAGG
>JANHFL010005977.1:91431-107627 GCA_032468155.1 Oxyrhabdium leporinum
CTTCCCTCATTCTGTACTGAGCTTGAGGAATAGATGATAGGCAGGAAAGTCCCCCTCCCTATTTTCCTGCCATTCGCTAAAAAGCCTCCATTCCGAATGCTGAAGGTTCGGAATGGAAGCAACGGTGGATCCACGGTGCGTCCAGCTCACCGAGGCTGGCCTGCTGCACCTCAAAAAAGTAAGACCACCTCAAAAACAAGCCCAAGTGCTTATTTTCAAGTCTAAAAGAAAATAAGACTCAGTCTTATTTTCTGAGAAACACGGTAAGTACAAGGATCAGTCATAAGTGTTACCTGTTTAACATCATTGCAAATTTGAACAGAGCTGAACAAATGATTCTTAAACAAGGATCACCTGTACTGAATAAAATTTCATTATTCTTTCTACTAGTAGAGATCTATATGTCAAATATCAAATGCCACTAGATAAATATAGCAAAAAATCAATATATATGATTTTCTATATATATATAAATACCAATACCGTGTTTTATAAAAAGTTAAAAAATCAGCAAATCATATTCATACAGGAGAATGTTAGGAGCTATATATGCATATGCATATGTACATATATACATACTGTACATACACACAAACACATATTTTTAAACTAATCTCAGCCTTCAAATCTTGTTTCTGAAATTAGATGTTATTACAAGTTTTATTCTCTCTCTCTCACATACACACATACATGCACACGCACACACGCACACATGCACACACACACAAAGCTATAGACATTATCAGAGGCTGGAGATGGGTGTTGGATGCCTAAAGAAGCTTTGTACAGTCATAGTGTAAACTCTATCTTTTTTGTACATGTATTACCTCTGATATATGAACAACTAGGGAAATATATTGGTGTTTTATAATTCAACATGGATTTTGAAAAAATAAATCTTTTAAACTTGCTTTTAGAAAAAAAAACCTTGGGAAATTAACACAATCTTCAGCATTATTAAACATCAAATATCTTTGCTAGATTAAATTAAGGCTCTAATCTTACATTGTCTAACTTAGAAAGAACCAATGAACTCAATGTATTTCTAAATAACTCAGTGTATTTCTTACTTAGAAACACATTGAGACATACATAGATACCTTTTTATAGAAAAGGTATGTCATGATGGTTGCATCATGCAATACCTTTTAGAAAAAAATCAACTTCCTCTTGATGATCTGAATTTCAATTAATTCTTGAAAGGGAGAAGGTTCTGGGACAAAGCCTATTATAAAATGTACATAACCATGTCCCACTCTTTTTTTTTCAGTTTTCCAGGAAGAGAGAAAAAGAAAAGTAGAATTGGTTAAGTTCAAAAATACGCCCATTAATTATTCTGAAGACATTAGGCATAGGTCAAGTGCTAAAGTAGTGGAGCAAATAGGTGACATAAAAAGTATAGGCATGATGCAAGCAAGGATCTGATCCAAGTAAGCACAGAAAAGGTGAGATTTGAGGGTTCAATGACAGGCTATTCCAAATAATTCTAGTGACCTAACTTGTCTGCTTTGAAATTTTATATTTCCAATAGTAAGCATAAATGTGCTTCTTCTGTCATTTCAAAAGGAAATAGCTGTCTTTTCTTGCTAACTAGGATCATCATTTGAGTAATTCTTGATGATTCAGAAGAAGTTGGAAGCGTTCCAGGATTCTGTACTGTAGAGAAAGCAGCAACATTTGTAGCCTTGTATTTAAATTTCCATATTTTAATTGATTTTAGCAAAGCCGAAAATGGGGGGATTGAATTGGTAATGCCTGTAATGAATCACAATTGAAGCAAACCCCCCCCCAAATAAATATATATGTAAAATTGCATGTGACACATATCATCAAATGTGTGTGTGGATGGATGGATGGAAGGAAGGATATCACAGAACAGTGAATTACTTATGAACAGTAAACCCAATGCCAACTCAAGTAGCATGTGATATGGCCCCCAGTCTTCAGGTCTCCTAGATTAAAGTTGTTGTTGTTGTTTTTTTAATTGTAAAGTTTTTTAAAAAAAAAAACATATTGCATGGACAGTGTGGTGGCTGAGTATCATTCATTTGGATATATATTTATAAAAAATCAAATGGAAATTAGTACATTTTTCAAACTTACATGGTCTAATGTTAATATATATATATATCTGTATCAGCGCTTAACTAGAATAAAGTTTTATGCACAGACAGTTTTACAAAAAAAACTGTCCTGAAAGGTAAATTTCAATGATGTAATGAAAAACGTAACTGAAAAAAGAATTGATTTGAATAGAAAAAAATGAGATTGTATCTGCTGACACAAAAATGGTGTCATGCATCTATTTTTGCGCGCTTAAAAGAAGTATTTAGATTTCTATGGTCAATTGTTATTTTTTTATTATTGGTCAGAATATTTGTGATTTTGGAGACTTTCCTTTAGGAAAATGAAGTGAAATGGAATGAAAGTATTTTAGGCAAATTACTAAATAAGAGAATGTTAACTGCTTGTTTTCTCAGATACTAGTTTCTTTTTGAAGGTCAGTCTAAGTATTATGCAAATAAGCAGCTGTTTACAAAAAAGGCAATTGTAAGTATTCTGCGCTGTCTATCCTAAGTTATCTCATGTTATTGTTCCAACATCAGCAGCCAATATTATAGAGCAGTATGGAGTGGATAGGTGGGATTTATAGAATAGCGTGGCATTATAACAGGAGCTCAGTAAAGAAGTAAAAAGGAAAGGAATTTCTTTAATTTTCCAAAGTTATATTTTTGCTCCAACTGTTCATTAGCCAGTGTTATAACTAATCTAATAACAAAGTTAAAGATTTAAAAAGCAGGGTAAACTGGAGTTAAACTCATAGTCAACATCAATTTTAATTGTATGTCTATGGGTAGCAATTTTTGATTTGACTATTATGAGTGTTCTGATTTAGGTTTGCACAAGCTATTAGCTTTACTTTGGACCGTAGGGTTCCTAAACATACAACATCCATATCTATCAACAAAAAGGAAATACATTTTGGAAAAAAAAATAGACAGCCAAGATGGGAAAGTCAAAGCTTGGATAAATAGGATAATATAAAGTCTAGGAATGTTTATCTTGGCAATTAGTTATCATGATTTTTGAACGTCTTGGAGATCACTATCTGTATAGACATGTTTGTGTGTTCTTTTTTAGATACTTCAGCTTTCTTTCTTTTTATCTTTGCACTTAATTTTGCCCGTATATATTAAACTCTCAAGGTGATCTCTCTGCAATCTGCTCATTGATAAATTAATGTTAAATAATTGATGAAATAATGACCAGCGAGAATGGCTTTTTAAATAATGTAACATTGTTCTTAATGATGGATTTCACATTGCATGAAAACACTTTCTTGAAGATAACAGTTAAAATGTATCCAAATCAATGGCGAGAATTCATTATTATGAGTGGTTTGGATCCCATCCTCTGCGTACACATTTTCCAAACATTATTTAAATTATTTCAGGTCAATAAATATATTAGCCCACTGCAGAAAAACCAAGCAACTTAGCAGCTGAACCCAAGTGAAGAATAATAGATAAATTATCTGGCTTAAAAACTCATCTTCTATGTTCTGCCATATATAATATTTGAATAAAACTAAACTCAGAGAAACATAAATCTTATACTCAGAATGTTCTATTATATAGGAATACAAATGCATGCAGGTTTAAGGGAGAGGACTGTTCAAGGGGAGATTTAACAAGATTCCAGTTGTGCTCATGTGCTCTTTCTAATATCATCAAAGAATCATACCAAATCTTAATGCAAAATTGGGATGCCATCCTATACTTCACTGATGGTTTGGGATCACTCACAATTCCCGATTGTTTTAACTCTTAAGAGTCCTTCAAGTCAGAATGTGGGACAGTAGTCAGGAATACCTTCAGCTTTACAAAGACAGGAAAGTTTTCTGAAGGCTCAGGGAACCTGTAAGAAATGTTTGCCAGAGAAGTCGGAGACAACAAAATGTGAAAAGTTGGGGTGGGAAGCTAGAGGAGAAGCAAGGTGAATGAATACATGCTTGCTGTGGTGGAATGAAGAGTGAAGAAATGCTTGCTGGGGCGGGACAGGAGCAAACAAATGTTTGCAGATTGGTCTGCTTGGGAGCCACATGGGGCTGGAAAGAGAGGGCAGCTGAGCGATAAAGTGCTTACTGGTGCTTTCTGGGCAGTCTTGGGTAGGTGAGGATTAGCAAGCAATTACCCAGGGCTTACCAAGCAATCCCAGAGCCATTGTTCTGGGGCTGCTTGCTGCTCTGCAAGGCAGAGTGCAGGACAATCAAAAGAGCATAGATGGGGGGAGAGGTAGGGAGGTGGACGCAATCCCCTGCCTTACTGAAGCAGACCAAGTCCAGAATGGCTTAGATTAGGGTGAGTATTCGCTCCGCAGCCCATGGTTAACAACCACAATGGGAAATGCTGGGATTGCAGTTACACGTTGGTATGGTCATGTGACATCTCACTTATGACTGCACTGACTTACAATGGCAGTCCTAGTCCAAATTGTGGTCATAAATTCAGGACTACTTTAAAAATTTTGAGAATAATGACATCCCAAATGTGGAAGGCATTTGATATTGTCATATTTACAATAAAGGATTATATCACTAGGGATTCTGTAACAAAGAAAAATAATATGTATGAGTGACATGTATGAGTATTTCAGAGGGGGGGGGAGGAAGGGCGAGCGGGCGGGACTGTTTTAGAAGGAGCAGAATCCTTTGCAAACCAGCAGTTCTTCTCTTTTAGAGTTTTAATTGGATTCTTTATCTTTCCCATAGATAAACTGTGTATATGGACCTAAGCATTCAACTTTGGGGATTTTTATCCCTCCCCAACACCTTTTCACCATTCACCCCAACAAAAACATTGAACCCTCCTGAAATGCTGAAAGTTGTTAGAAAATCAACAACCACTTGGGTTTACCAGATAGTTTCTAAACATTGTTTTGGATTCAGCTGCTAGTACAAATTATAAGATTCAATGTGACTCAGCCTTCCCCCTCCCCCCCCCCCAGATTTCCAAATCCACATAAAATCTTGTGGCTGATGTTCATTGTAACCATGCAGGTACTTTTAACTTTCGCAGCCTTACAGAGGACTCACACAGGCTGTTAGCATTTTTTGCCAACAAATACTTTCCCCTTTTCAAAGTGACTGACTACATACGCACTTCAATGAGTTCTTCCTCAGCATAATGTTCTGCTATCAGTCTTCATTGAAAAAAATCTATAGCACGTTTAATCAGCAAAAAAATGTGCTTCTCTTTTAGAGACCCTTGAGAAGAGCAGAACCACAGAAGAAGTCCTACATGGATCTTAAACTGAAATTATGATCAAAATTTTACAATAAGAGGAATAAAATGGCTGAATCCTGCATCTGTTACTTACTTCTATTTGGGAGATGGGGAGGAAAATGTTTTATTAATTGCTGTGTCTCATCTTGGGACTGTATTTAGTTAGTTAGTTAGTTGCATATCTATGTGGTTTTAAAAGCATTTCTCCATTTCTTTTAAGGATTCTTGCTCACATTTATTAAATTGGCATATGTAGCCGAAAGGAATATTTTGACTGCAGGAGGTAAAGTACTATATAACCTATGCATTTTACTGTATGACAGCATTTTGACCACCCTAAAGATGAAGGTTTTTCTGATCAGTTTTTTTAAAGAAAATATTTGGAAAGATTCAAGCATAAATCTTTGCTGCCAAGGAGTAGAATGTAAGCACTGGGACTATTCCTTTTGATACCTTCTTTTCAAGGTTGACCTTAGTTTTTTTAGTCAATGCTATATTTTAAATGACCCTTTATCATTTTAAATGACTATTTTTAATAGTTAAATCATGTGATCCCTAGCCCTTTCTTTGTACCTCTCTAGCTTTCCCTGAAAACTGGTGGAACTTGTTCTCACCACATTGAACTATCTCAAAATGGGGGAGAAAAATACTTACCCTCTGTGCACCATTGCTCTGCTTACGATATGGATCTCAGTTTTCCTAAAAATGTTAAATGCAGCCCTGGCTGTTAAAAAGTTGCCTGCTTATAGTTTAACTTTTATCACGTGTACAAAGTCTCCAGGCTTCACCAAGATAAGGACGCTCACCATCCAGCTCCTGCTCCATGCATAATTCATAGCTGTTCTTCACTCCAGTACTTGTTGGTAACTTGTCTTCACCAATATTAGCCATGGTGGCGCAGTGGTTAGAATGCAGTACTGCAGGCTACTTCTGCTGTCTGCCCGTTGCCAGCAGTTTGGCAGTTCAAATCTCACCAGTTTAAGATTGACTCAGCCTTCCAGCCTTCTGAGGTGGGTAAAATGAACACCCAGGTTGCTGGCACTGCAAACCAGTTAGAGAGGGCTGTAAAGCACTGTGAAGCGGTATATAAGTCTAAGTGCTATTGCTATTATATTAATCATTATATTAATCAAGTTTTCAAAGAATCCAGCAAGAGATTTGCCAAATTAGGACTACTGGGAGTGGGATGCAAAATGATGCAGAGAAAATATGACCAATCTTTTGGCTTCTCAGACATGATTTCAGCTTTATTACATTGTGTTATCACTAAATATTTTTTTCTAATCCACTAAAACAGGGGGTCTCCAATCTCGGTCTGTGGAGCGCTATCAGTTCTCTGCCTGTTGGGAACCAAGCCATGCAAGCAGCGGGCACGCATGCAAAGCTTTATTTGTGCATGCATGGGATCTAAATCTACCACTACCACTACCACTGCCGCCGTTGCTGACAGTTCACGGAGCCAGAAAAGTTGGGGACTGCTGCTCTAAAGGAATTTCCAAATATTTTGGTTTAATCTTTTTTTTCCCTTTTTATTGCACCTCTTGATTTCCCCTAGAAATAGAAATAGCAATAGCATTTAGACTTACATATTGCTTCACAGTACTTTACAGCCCTCTCTAAGTGGTTTACAGAGTCAGCATATTGCCCCCAACAACCTGGGTCCTTATTTTACCAACCTCGGAAGGATGGAAAGCTAAGTCAATCTTGAGCCGATGAGATTTGAACTGCCAAACTTCTGGGTAGCCAGCAGTCAGCAGTAGCCTGTAGTACTGTATTCTAACCACTGCACCACCATGGCTCTAGCCAACATCTTGTCTAAACCCAATAAAATAAACCACATTATGACTTAGTCTTTTTGTAGTGGATTTTTGTTTTGGGAAGTTGTTTTTTTTATGTTTAGAGGATAGTGGAAATTAATATGCAATTAATATGTAAGTATAATAAACAGGAAAGAGAAACTAATTAAGGGGGGGAAAACCGCCTTTCCCCTTCTACACAACTTGAGAATGTTCTTAATCATTCAGGATGGAAGTAATGTTGTCTTTGAATCCTTCCTTCCTTCCTTCTTTGTAAAAATAGCAATACCAGAAATCTACTGTGGAGTTTTAAGATAGGTTTGCTACTAGAACAGGAGTAAACACAGAGACACAAGCTACGAATGAAACTCCACAAATATAGCATAATCCATGGAACAAGCTGCTTGACATATACCATTGTCAAGTGCACAATTACTGTAAGTTGTTATTCAAGCATTCATCATTTGTCAGGTCCATTGAGGACAATGGCATAGGAAAACAAGAGTTGTGAACACGTTGGAGTAATATATGAAACATAATAGGCTTCTAATTAGGCAGTTAATGTGTGTTGCTTAGAGCTTATATCTCAACATAATTTCAGCTACTGATGTTAACTGCAGCACTTACGCTTCCTGAAATTTTGCCAGTAGCTTCAGGAGGCTATAGATAAACTGAAGTTTTTCAGACTTGTACATTATGGTAACTATTCTCCCAAAGGTGCTTTTTCAAAAGGCAATTGGACTTTGTTTTTCCTTGAAAATGTTTTGCTTCTCATCGAAGAATCTTCTTCAGTTCTGACTGAATGGTGGAGGATGGAAGGAGTGATATTCTTTGCAGTCATCTGGTCATTAGCACTCTGTCTGAGAGTCATGGAGGCCACTTGGAGGTTTATCTGTGCCCTCGGGGTCACCTAAATACAGGTAGTCCTCAAGTTGAACCCAACATTTATGTTGGTAAGTGGAACATTTGTTAAGTGAGTTTGCCCCATTTTATGACTTCTTGCCACAGTTGTTAAATGAATCATTGTATTTGCTAAGTTAATCACACAGTGGTTAAGTGACTCTGGCTTCCCCATTTACTTTGCCAATAGGTCGCAAAAGCTGATCACACGAGCCCGGGACACAGCAACCATCCTAAATATGAACCACTTGCCAAGCTTTTGAATTTTGATCATGTGACCATGGGGGTGCTGCAATGGTCATATGTGTGAAAAATAGTCATAAGTCACTTTTTTTCTGAGCTGTTGTCAAGGACTACCTGTAGTGGAAATGGGTGTGGAACCTTCTTGGAACTGCTGAAAGGGCTGTCTTGTAAACAAGATGTAGGTGGTGTATCCCTCCCTCTCTGTTGAGAGAGAGCTGTTTAGTCTTAATGTAAATGGCCTCTTGGACCATGGTAGGTATTGTACAGATTTCTGATTACATTATTCAAAAGCTATGGAAATGACAGGCTGCAGAATTCCAAACAAGTTAACATACATACTTGTAGAAGCTGAACTTATTTTTGGAATAGTCCACAAACTGACTGCTATTACTAAAGTAGAAGTCAAGAAAGTCTCCCCATATATTGATGATCAGCAAAATATATTTAAACCAAGATAAAGTAAAAAAGACATTTCTTAGGTTTTGTGTCTCTGTGCTTGTGTGTGTGTATGTGTGTGTGTCGAGGTAGGTTGCCAAAATGCATTGTTGTATTTGGATAAGAATGGTGCATTATTACAGCAGATTGGACCCCCCTTTTTTATCCACTATAATACCCCAGAGGTATATTTGTGTTAAGCCATCTTTTTTCATAGAGCAGGTTCCAAAATTTTAAAGCCCAACTTAAAATTTAATATATTGGGTTTTGGGGGGAAGGGGGGGGAAGGACTTAGTATTGAAAAGATTGCTGTTGGAAGCCCATAACGTACTTTATTTCGGTTTCATGTTAAGTATATTTTGACCAGAGGCAATGTTAGAACATCTCAAATTTTCTTAGGAATCTTTTCATTGACTAGAGACCAAACTGGGAATTGAGTTGTTTTTTTTAGCATATGTTCTACCCCTGAGTTGCTTCCATGATTTCAGCTATCTTGCTTTAATGATACATTCCTAAGCATACATAATGTGAAAACTTACATGTAGACTTACAGTTCTCTTCCGCTATCTCTGACATTTTGATCCTGAATTGAAGAACAAAATGGCTCCTCCAACTAGAAACCAATCATGTATTTCAAAACTAATGATGAGATAGCATTCTCCGTTGACTTAAATTATATTATAAAAGTTAGGGAGAAGTACTAATTTTATAACAATAATTCTGTTCCTATTATCCAACAGTTTGTTGTACTGCCAACCTATATTCAATGTCTCTATTCCAACTTAATATCATAGACCACCTTCAACCTGATATGATGGATGTATCATCCCAATTTCAAGTCTTCCAGGCAAGCAAATTATACTCCCCCCCAAAAAAAAAAATCTTCTCTTTCACCTACAATGTGGAATTTAAAAAGCAACAAAGGGCAGAATAAGAATAATGATGGGCAAATCCTTCCCTCAAGTTTGCTCTGCTCTTCAAGCAATGTTGCCCTTGCAAAATAATATTCTTAAAAGAATAAAAGCCTTATCATAAAAGATTGTCTGCCCACTTTTATTTGGTATTTAAAGAAAATGTGGATGATTTCATGGGCCTTTTGTTGGTGTTGGGATTCCAGAGATGGCAAATCTCACTTGAAAAGCACCACTAGAGGTTATAAATGTACAGCGACAGTATGAAAGATACTATTCTTAATAAGAATAAGAATGTAATGATGATAATAGCCAAGGAAGAATGGGGCATTTGCTTCCTTAATATAAAAATATGTTCAATTAGAAGCAAAGCAGGGATATGGCATACAGAAATGATGGATTTTACTAGTGAAGTTTGCCAAAGCCTCCGCTTTTTACAATAGATTGGGGAGTGTTTTCACCGCTCACATCAGCCATTTGAACAAAGAAATCCATGCTGAATTTTGCCATTTCTTAATGTGTGCTTCAAATGGTAATTTCTGTATCTTCACCTGGAACATAGTGCTACACTGGAATATTAAAGCAATTATCCCTTTTGGATAAGTATAACATTATTGTGGTAAATGAACCTCAGAAGAAACTTCAATGCATTTGGTGACATTGGGTAAGTTTAATTAAAAATGGTATGTTTTTAGTCAACATTAGATCATCATAATGATCACCATTTTTACATGACTGTTTAGTAAAGAATAACATAAACTTGATGCCTTTGGTCTCAGAGGCAAACATTCTCCATGATCTTTTATCAAGTAGCACAAAGAGGAGAAATGGATACATTCTCTGACCTTACTTCTCTCCTGATAAACTTGTCTTCAGTAAATCTGAGTTTTCACAGCATTACCAAAATTTTGTTTGTAGGTTCAAAAATAAAAATTACTTGAAACAAGTTCCACCACCGCTGATGCTACTTGGATGACATCAGCATCCCAAAGGCAGGCATGTATACATCACAGGTGGGAAACAAAAGCTTTTGCACAGGCAACTTGAATGCATGGGCTGCCACACAAGCAAGAACAATGACAATGTGAAAATTTTAATACCATTAACATCCATGCTATATATGTGGATATTCTGAAGAGATTGCTGTTATTTAAGCCATGTTTTGGGTAGGACTTCTTAAAAGAGCTTGCAAGATGGATGCTCTTGATCTCCAAATGCATTAATAGAATTGAATTACATTGAGATTTTATCCATGTTATGCTGAGGGTAGTTACAGACTCTTTGCCCGTCAATCAATCACACTGTCTACAAGTCCTCAGGTTTTCTTGTGCATCAGTGACCCAATTCATATAATCTTAAAAGGTGTTTTTTTTTAATTGAAATGATATTTAGAAAATGCTTTCTATATGTATATGTCTTTCTTTTTTCTTATTTCAGTCATATAAAACAGAGCAAGCTGAATTGAACAATAATTTCCCTAAAGAGGTTTTTAAAAAGCAACAACTTTAAATAGGATGAAAGTTTAAAAGCAAATTCTGCCCTAAAATAGAATGAAAAAAAGATAAATTGTATCTTACTGTCCATTTTCTTCTTTTAACCTTTATAATAGGCCATGATCACAATAACAGTGGTGATGACAGCATTTCCTCCACTCTTCTAGCATTCATTTTTTTTATTTTTATTTTACTTTGGAAAGTAAAAAAAAAAAAAATAGTTTTCAAGAGCCATCAGACCTTAGGTTCTAATTTAGACAACAAATTGATCAAAATGCAGTGTTATTCTTGAGAATATCATGGGGAACGGGTTGAGGTAGTCTTTGTTATAAAATGTATGGTATTTCATTTATATTTATTGTCATTTCTACTTGTGGCAATGGGAAGATAAACCATCATTAATTGAGTTTCATGAAAGCTATTACATCAGAATATGTGGACATTTATTGAGATTAAAAAAATGAGAAATCATTTTAAATGTAAAACTGCCATGTTAATCCAAGATAGATTCATACACTGATGTTTGAGTAATTCATCTTTCAGTTCTATAATATGGGCATACCCTGTAAGAAAAAAACAAATGTGGAGAGTTCAAACATTAAGATGGTAATAAGTGAATATTATTTTGAATGTATACATAGGTAAGCTCTCATTGAAATTTTTAACATTCTGTGACAGTTTCCCAGTCACTTGCACAATCCCTTGTTCCTTCCCATATCAAGTAGTTACCTACCTTCAGGGAAGGGAAGGGAAGAAGTTTCCTGCTTCTCTATATAGGTAAGAAAGGAAAGAGGGGAGAGGGAAGGGAGAAAGAAAAGAAGAGTGAATAGAAGAGTGGAGAATAAGAGGAATGTGATGGAATGTGTAGCCAAAGAAGGAGAATGGAGAATGTCAGCAGTAACCTCCTATGGCTTCCCAGGGATGAGGAAGCACATTCTAAAACAGGGCAAAGAGAAGTATGCACAGTTCTGGACTAGATGGTGGAGGGAAGAAAAGATGCAGGTTAGCCACAACCTACAATATCCAAGAGTACACATATAAGGTTAGAAGATTATAACTTTAGTCTATTTCGTCTAGAAATAAGTACTGGACTAAATTAGATCTCACTTTGTCATCTTTAGGCTTAGGCCTGACAAGAAAAGAAAAAAGAGAAGGAGAGAGAAGAGGAGGGGGAAAAAGGAAGGAAGGAAGGAAGGAAGATTCCCAATGCTCACTGCCAGCTTTCCACAAGGGCACTCAATAGTAAAGCCAACAGGAAGTCACTTCCGCTTCCATCCATGATTATTCTGTTTCTCTGTAGTCAAGAAATATATCTGAAATGATGTCCCAACAGGTCACACATTTTATTGTGTGCGTGTCCTATATAACACAACATTAGAAGTGAAACTATATTGCAAGTAACTCCCTAGAAACAACAAAGTAGAAGATGTAAGTACAGAAAAAGATACATAGATATATAAATGTGGCCTTCCAAAAATTACACAATAGCTTAATAATTGCAACTTTTTCTAGTAAGAACATTTATTGATAGGTACAGGTGGACTTCTGCCTGGTATTTATAATGTCTCATCAGACACAAAGGTGATGCAACTCTAGCAAAGTCAGCAGATGGCTACTTTAATCTACAACTCCCCATTCTACAATTAGTCTGCCTGTCTGACAGTGGATTCAATAGTCACATGTAATTGGGTCACAGTGAATTTGATTTACTTTAATTTAGAATCCCATAGAAAGAAGTCCTAGATTTTATGTTTCTGAGCTGTAACTAAAAAGCCTAGAATTATATTTGATTATTAGGATGGAATAGGAAATACAGTATATTACTGCCAACACATCATCTGGCTTGTTCTTTCTTGGATCCTTCCACTCTCCTACTCTTGCCGATAGTACAAAGTTGATAGGCTCTTATTTCTGTCTCATAGTAAATAGGAAAAAAAGTAAGTTATTGACCAAAGGCTTAACTTATTGTCTATAGGAATATTACAAAGATAGCTGTTCCAGATATCTTCTTAGATGATCTATAAATGGTTGTGAGATGCTTTTGTCCAATTTTGATAAAAATAAAGGTATCTGCACAACTATATCTCCTTTTTTAGATTTTCCTCATTGTGGAATAACTCAAAACCAGGAGCACAACATAACATTTTTCAAACAAAATGTCCCAAATTTATTTCTTATATTTCCAATTTTGTTTAGAGAACAAAAAATCTGAAACTCAGGAGAGCTACTTCTAGGTAATATGTAGAATATTATTTGGTGAGGTCTGGTGCTGTGATTTGGTATAAAATGGTTCTAATATTTTTGGTTCCCACACTGTATTTAATGGTAAATCATCTATATGGGGTAACATATTCATTCAACCTAATGAATGAAAAAAAAAAGATGCTTTTTTATTCCCTTGTTTCCTAGTACCTTAGTTAGTATTTGTAGCATCCCTGTGCAGAAATCTAGTTTTGAAGGACAACATGTGATTTAAAATTGATAAATGACCCCAGGAAAATGTTTAATGGATTTTATGGTTTTTATTATTGTGATGGTTTTATTGTTGTGAGACACAGTTGAGCTCTTATAATCAACAATCATGCAAATCATTGGATGGATGGATTGATGAATGGATGAATGGATGGATGATTGATTTGATTTGAGGGTTTGTTTGTTTGTTGTTTGTTTTGATAGGGACTTAACATAGGGGCTATTTACGCTAAGCTCCAGCCTGAATCTCTGCATAGATCTAATGTGTAGGTTCTCATATGTCATCTTCTGCCCCTGTTCTCATGCTGTTGTTGGTTTACTGACTACTGTAAAAGTTCTAATATGCAAGAAAAAAGAACATTAGAAAAGTTCTAATGTGCAGCATGGCCTCATCTCCCAAAAAAATGATAATGCTGCAGGAAAAAATGTAAGTTTAGAAGGGATGGCAGAGCGCAAAAACTTTGAAAACCAATTCCATGGATGGTCATTAATCATATTTGCTGGCCGTACTCGGACCCTCAGTTTTGACCTTCCTCCACTGTTCTCATTTAGCATCTTTAAAAACTGACTTATAAAATGCCATTATTATGTGGACTGTGATAACCATGTCTCCAAACACTGTTGCTTCTGGCTGTTTTGCCATGCTATTTTGGTCTATTATTCTAGAAAATACTTTTTTTTTATGAATCTGATAGGGAGATTAAGAGATAGACTTAATAAACTCTTGGCCTTCTTTTCCTTTTCTATTGTGTTCTGCTTCAGGTCTCATCTGATTCAAAGGCAGACTTTTTTATTATTTACCAGTGGGCAGCCTTCCAAATATATAAATGGTCCTTCGTATGTCAATGGATATAATTTTAATTGATTGACAGGTTTAGAGCTAAACCACTTTGATGAATTTTGCTTTTTTATAATGTTAAGTGGCTAGGGCAGAAGGAACATCTATTTAGGAAATGTTAGACAATGATATCCTCAGGGAAAGAACAATATACTTTGGCAGGGCACTATAAACTACATCAGGGAGGGGGGGAATCAAAATTTAAAAATAAGCAATTAAAAAACCCCACAGAGATTCCCACATTGTTTTTGCTAATTGTTTCAGTCCTGCCACTGACTCTTCCCCCCCCCCCCCAAAATTGATGTGAGTTCAACACTCAATTCACTTGTCATGTAAGTTAAGAATATAGTAAAGCTGAGGATAAAAAGCAACTTGGGAGGGATTAAAAATAAAACACCCACAAACTCACAATTGTACAGAGGAAAATATTGTTGGAAGAAATATCCATCTGGTTCAGTTCCAAGCAGGGAAAAAGACACTGGAAACATGGAGACCGACTGGAAAGATGTTTAATGGTGAACAGGACCATCAAGCACATGGTCTTGGTGCAGTTGACCACTTGGAGTGAAAATGAGGGTTATTTATAGCTTCTTTTGGGTCTTTCCCCTTGAGCTTCCTGTTCCTGTGCAAGAACATGTATTATCTTGGCTGTTGTAGGGGTCATATCTAACTCTGGGTTGTCTGAGAAGTTTGGTTGAAGCCTGGAGGGTGATGCAATGTCCCCAGGTGATTTTGCAATGTGGTTTGCTCTGCTGCTAGATAATCCTATTATGTTCTGGAGGGTCATAATCCCATCACCCTGGAGCTGGAGGTCTTTTGTCTTGTAGATAGGCTGTCCCAGTCCTGCTGGGGCTATTAAGAAAGGTGGGGGCTGCTTTCCAAAAGCACGTTTCTCCTTTAGGAAAATAAAATATTCTGCCTTTTTAAACATTTCTCAAAATATTTCATTTCCCTTAGTATTAAAACAACAATAATATTTTTATCTCCAGCTGCTGGTTAAAAATAAAAGAGGACTCTTCCAGTGATACTAGGTTTAAAAAATGGCTGGTGGGCTTCACAATGTCTCCTTGATCTTGACCATGCAGTGACACAGCAACTTAAGCTGACTTATTATTTAAAATTATTTCTTGTGTTTATAATTCATCTCCCCTCCACACCTTTGATTATGGTAAGAACAAGAGGTTGTCAGCTTAAGTTGCTTGCAGAAAGCCTGAGAATCAACTGGATGAGTTGGCTAGCAGAATTTCTACACTGTATGTCTCCAGATTGTAAAATCTATTACATTCTGACATAGATTTAACAATAATAGTTTATTTTTAACCAATAGACTTTCTGTTTAATTTTATTAAGTTGGATTTCTTCTTATGAACAAACTATTCCTCAAGATGACTAGAAGTGGAGTAATCAAATTCAATCAAGAGTAGAAGTAGCAAAAAACAGCAGCTAATCAAGAATTGAAATGCAGTACATGCCCATGCATTGATTTTTAGATGTAAAATACAAAGAAAACTTGTGTAGCTCACTCTTTTTTTTGCCAGAAATCACTGATTGCCATGTAATGTCTGGTGTGCTTCTGCTAACCCAATGGGGATTTTCTTCTCTGTTCAACTGCAAGCTCAGAATAACCTGTATCAGTCTTCATACCTATTCTAAAATGGTATATTTATATTTATTTATATTTAGACACCAAAAGAACTATGAAGCTCAAGAACAGCTACATGTTTGCACCAGTGGTGAAATCTAAAATTTTTCACTACCGGTTCTGTGGCTTGGTGGGCTTGGCTTGCTGATCATGTGACTGGGTGGGCGTGGCTCACAAAATT
>JANHFL010005977.1:107727-118737 GCA_032468155.1 Oxyrhabdium leporinum
TGAGAAATACTTTTGATCCTGGGAATCCATCTCCATTCAACTGGCAGGCATTTTCAGAGGCTGAAGTTCCCAGGGTGTGTGTGGAAAGCGGTGGGGACCATGTGGTGGGGGTGGCTAGCTAGGCCACACGTGGACGCAGCACTGGGAGCAGAGTGAAGCAAGCAGAGGCAGGCAAGCTCCGGGGGCCGTACGGGGGCTGGCTAACTAAGACGTGCAGGGACGCAGTTCCAGGACCGGAGCGAAGCAAGCGGAGGCGGCAGCAGGCAAGCTCCGGGAGCCGTGGGGGGAGTGGCTAGCTAGACCGCATGTGGATGCAGTGTCGGGAGTGGAGCGAAGGAAGCGGCAGCGGTGGCAGGCAAGCTCCGGGGGCTGTGGGGGGGTGGCTAACTAGGCTGCGCAGGGACGCACCACTGGGTGGGAAGGGACAGGGAGGCAAGCGGCAGCAGCGGCTTACTTAACCACGCAGGCAGGCAGATCAGGAGCACAGGTACATCCTCATGGGAAGGCAGGCAGAAACACTGTGGTGACTAACTGCTTGGTAAACGTATATAGGCTGCTAATTTATGCGGGGGTGGGGAGGCAAGATGAAGGGTGATTGGGCGACCGAGGATGAGCGGCAATTGGGCGGATGGAGCGGGATGAGTAGGGGCGGGGTGAGCGTGAGCGGGCGGGCAGAGGCGGGGCCAACCAGAGGTGATATTTGCCGGTTCTCCGAACCAATCAAAATTTTTCCTACCGGTTCGCCTGAACCGGTGTGAACCGGTTAGATTTCACCTCTGGTTTGCACCCTTCTCTGGATTATGGGTTCTTTTTTGTGCCCCCCTCTCCCTCCCTCCCTCCTTCCTCCTCCCCCACACACAAAAGGGTGTCTCCTCTCGATGGCATTTTTTTTTAGTAAGGTAGGAAAAAACGTCAGAATTTAGCTTGGTTCCTCCCAAACAGTGATCAGAGTAGAGGAACTTGAATTGTTTGCAGTTATATTTTTATTAGAAAAAGAAAAAGAAAAGGAAAACAAAAAGATTTTTCCTTCATTGTAGGCAAAAAAGGGCAGAGATTCACTCATAAGGGTGTTTGGAAACACTTAATTGTATATGATTAGTTTAATTCCTAAGGATATTTTTCTGAAAATAATAATAATAACTTTAGGTACAGTAGAACCTCTGGTCATGAACACTTCTGACCATGACAAAATTGGGTTCCGACCAAAAAAATGCACATTTTTTTTTGCAGCTGATTTCCCCTTCAGAACCAAGTGCCAAATTTCCAAAATTAGGTTCGGATCACGACCAAATCAGGTTGAGACTAAAGTTATAGAACAAATTATGGTCATGACCAGAGGTTCTACTGTATTTCTACAATTCCTGGATAGAAGTGACCCCTTGCATTTTTATATATGCTTATCCAGAACCAACCTTGAGTTGATAATGATACCTTAAAATCAAATAGAATCTCAAACATACATCATGCAAGAGATTAACATATTTGTATGTAATATCAATCTACAAGAGTTCTTTCCTTCATGGTGTTGGAGCACTGACTAATGCTTGCTTTTAGTGACAGAAGCAAACCAATGGATTTTAATCAAGGTTTCTAAAATCCATGGTAATGGAATGGAATGCCCTCCAGATTTTGCCGTTTAATAGCCTATATCTTGGAGATGAATTTGACAGACAAACAGGAGACATAACTTCATTGAATCAGTGGGTTAATTCAGAGGTGTCCACAAGATCTGATGCTTTTGCAAAATTACAAAAGCAATATAGTCCCTTATCCATTATCTCTAAATGGACAGAAAATCATGGTAATAAATTAGTGTGCATGTCAAGATGTTCTAGAATGGAGAAGCTACCAGTCAGCATTTTATAAACTACGTAGGAAACAGAGTGTCTTTATATGTGCAACACAAGTAAAATATACACAGCAGAAGTATATATTAAACTAATGAAAAATGGACATACTGCATTATGCAGTGTAACTATCCCTATACCAGTTTATCTCTGATTTTTTTTCTTTACCTGTTGTCCTCCTCTACTAATTGGGTACAGAATTTTTAAACAGCATTGTCATATCATTGTAACAGAAGCTATTTCCCTTTTGTATATGCATGAAATGTCATACCAAATGGGATTCCAGTTTACATCATGATGATGCAGTACTGCTTTCATCATTGCCTCCACCCCCTCTTGTCCAGTTGCCTCTGACTAACTAACAATTAACTAATACTGGTAGTAGAAGGAAACTTCTCTAAAATAACCAGCAAACACTCAAAATCAAAAGCAATGATTAAGAAAAATGAAGCATCCGCTACTGACATAAACTGGAATAAAAGATGATCCTATCCACAAATGATTGTGCAGACATTTAAACAACAAGCATATTGATGTCCAAGCAGGATGGAAGAATGGAAAACTGGGCAAAATCAATTTTTATAATTTGGTCCACTATGGGCAAATAAAACAGGCATGTCAGCACGTGTTCTAAAACAACATGATTTCAAAATGACAAAATATGCCTCATGATATCACAGTGCAAGGACCATCCTGTTATTCATGGGTTGAGATGATGCTTGCAAGTTGAATGGAAATTCACATCACAGCACATATTACATTATATGCCCCTACAGACGCCTGAGCACAAGCTTAATAAAAGAAGTGTTATAACCCATTGTTCATTGTTCTGAGATATATGCAACGCTCTAAAACAATCGGGCCCTGAATTTAAGAGCTGTTTGAGATTCCCCACAGAATCTTCCTAGCAAACTCCCTATAATATCCTATAGCATTTATTATAATCAAAACTGCTGCCAAATCTTCCAGTAGCAGCAGCAGCAGCCTCTAAAGTGTGGTTTTCCTGGGTCATACAATGCCCCAGCTCTAGCTGTGCAAGTTTTATGGAATTTACTTATCACTAAGAAACAGCATAAGAGTACGTGAACAGTATTGCATGGGTACAATAATAAATTTAGACACCACCACAGTATTGAACCTAATATTATGAATCTTGAGGTGTCTGGCAGGTATGTCTCCTCACAGTCATCACCCATCTTCTCTCACATCAACAAACTGTCTCCTTAATGATGCAATAGAAAAAAACACAGTTTTCCCTGTGCCTTCCAGTCAGTTTTGATTCCTGGTGATTGCTGGAGTAGTTCCTGCAGTTTTCTTGGCAATATTTTGGAACTTGTTTGCCCTTATGTTCTTCCTAGGACTAAGAGGGAGTAATGGGCCCAAGGTCACCTAGACATCTTTCATGCTTAAGGTGGGGCTACAATTCCAGTCTCCAAGTTTCTAGTCTGGTAACTTAACTACTACTACATGCTAGCTTTCTATAGCAGTGTAGTGCATATTAAAACATATGATCTTCCTGCTCCCTCACAAATTTCCCACAAGGACAATTATCAGTATCAGGCAACTTCCCATAATCTCTCTCGAACTTCCCTATGATGATTTGCTGTATAATTTCATCATCCACAAAATTGCCACCCTCTCTTCTATCCATGTTCTGGCTGAAGTGCTAAGTAATCTCCTAAATCTATTGCATACCTTATACTGGCCCCCTCTCTTATTAGCATCAAATTAGGAAAGTAGTGCAGAGAAAAAGCCTTGGGCTTTCTCCTTTTATCCCTTACTTAGTATTTCTGCCAGTAAAAAAGAGAGTGGTGATGGAGTGTTGCTACTCTACTAAATCCTAACACCAGCCCATCCAACTTACCTCCGTTTATTATCTCTCTTCCTGAACCATATCCAATTCTAGGGTCTTTTACATATTTCTGAGTTAACTCTCAGCCCATTCACAAATAACAATGTTCCCCTCTATTTTATTCCATCCAGGCATTTTCTAACTTCTCAGAACTGACTAAGAGATGCCAGAAAGTCCAGTAAGCCTTTCTAGCTCTCCAAAGTGTTTCCTGTACCCTGTGTTAGCTTACCATTTTAATATTTCTTGGATTGCATCAACTTTTTCATTTTTTTTTGGTTGTTCTTAAACTCTCTTACAACCGTCTATGCTGCAAGCATATGGTCTGGGAAGATGCATCTACATGAAGCACTTTTAAAAAGAAGAAGAAGAAGCTGTATTGAAAGCAGCAACACACATCAGAGAAAATTGCATACATTCTACATATATTAGGGGAAATTACAGATGAGAACAAATGTAATTTTGAAAGTTGGGAACAGAGACTCAAAGTATTTAACTGATTTGTACTTCCCATCTATGCTCCAATGGTGGCACCAAACTCATTTGTGGCCTCGCTGCACTTTCACTCTTCTTTATTTAGAAAATGCTGTGTATCACAGCTTTTTATTATAATTAAAATATTTAGGAAAGCAATACAGTACATGAATATGTGAACACTGTCACGAATATCTGGCTTTATACCAGTTCTGGTAACTGTCTGGTAGAATAACATTCTAGTTACATGCCAGGATATTTTAACATTTTTTTCTTGCAAATAGAATATGGATTGTGTATCTGCCTATAAGAGCCCATAAAAACATTGGAAATAATCTGGTTTATATAACATGAGTTCAAGGATAATACTGGTCAACAATATTTCTTCAACAAGATACTTACAAAAAGATCAAAGAGAGTATATATATCTAGTCAATGTAGTTGACCTCAGGGAGAATAAATTATAAAGAGGTGTGTGTGTGTGTGTGTGTGTTCATGTTCCCAGGAATTTGTCATGTTTTTCAGAATGACAAAACTGTTGAGCTACATCTTCCACACATTTGAGGTATGTGAGGCATCTATAAAAATGGAAGTAGTTACATTGCAATGGTATGACACTGCTAATGTCAGTCAGACACCACACTCATTTTCCATCTTCCTGCTCACAGATACTGCTGGAGTGAGTAGAATATTAAATGTGGCTGATATTTCTGGAGCTAAACGAAGGAGGAAGCAATATTTCATTTCATTGTTTGCAGTAGCAGCTAATTCTCATCTCATTGGAAATATGTTGTCAATTCTGAAGTGAACCTGGCTGAGGCCATTTTGGAGGCTTCAGGGTTGCACACAATAGGGGGAGGGGGGAACTAGCTGGATGGGGTTTTGTAGACAAAACAACAAAGTTTTCTTGTGGGAACCAAAGACATTATCACAGGTGTCTGGCCAGAGGAGGAGTGAAGTAAACAAGCAACTGGCCAGTGCCTTGATTGGACAGCGTGACCAGTGACTTGGGGGAAAGGGGAAACTTTCACTTTTTAATTAGGTGAAAGCCGCAGGAACTTTAGAGTCGGCTTTCACCAGTTGTGCCAATATGATGTATCCAATACATTGTTCTTTGAAGAATCTTCCTGCCTCAGAGTTCTGCTTTTTATGGGTGCATTACTTGGAACACTGACACATGGAAGAGGGTAGCCCCTCAAAATACACAGTTAATCAAGATATATGGAAAATAAATATGTGAAAGCAAATGGATTCAGTTTATCTCAGAGATAAATTTTGCTGTAATGTTTAGGAAGCTATTTTTCTTCTACTAAATATGTGATAAGATGACATCATATTTTGAATTTCTCCATTTTTCCTCCTCTTCATGGACTATCCATGGGTCAGATCATAACTGAGAATGTTAGATCTTTTTTTTTATAATTAATAACATACATTTAAACATGTTTAACAATCACAATTGTGGAGATTTTTAATGGGGTCTCATGGTGTAGCAAGAAAAAGTACACCTCTTTTTCTCTTGACATGATCTGCATAAAAAAATGTTTTAATTGGATTTGTCCAATTAAAAATTGGGATTTGATTAGAAATAATGAGAAATTCAGGACAAAGAAAACAGGATACTCAACACAGTACTTAAAGCATTAAAATTGGAATTCAGTTTGAAATCAAATAATGAGAATTTCAGGAAATACAATACAGAACACTCATAGCATTGTTGATATAAATTAACTACTAGGATTGATGGCTACATGTTATCCTCAGTATCAGAGACAGATGAGCAAGAAAATGACATCATTCTCATGTCTTGTTTATTGTCTTTCTTGAGGCATTTCTTTGGCTTTTGTGATAAGAAAATGCTCATTTAAATAAATCCATGAGTTTATCCTTTACAGCTCTTATATTCCTATTCATGAAAAGCTGTAAATACTTTAAATTCAATACTCTTTTCCATGTATTTCTCTTCTATTATGGTAAAACATCTATTGATAGAAATACATATTGTTTTTTGACCATTGAGTAAACTATAAAATGTTACTGCATCCTGAAATGGAGAAGACAATGAAGTTTTTCCCACAGATTATTATTTTTTCTTTAGTCCTTGCATCTGACATCTAATGCCTTAGATCCGTTATAACAAAGATTATGTTTATTGATAGATGACTGGATGTTATCGCCACAGCTACTTTACATTTTCTATACAACCTTGTCATGTACTTCTCACCCATGTTGCATGAAAAACGATATCTATCCTAATTACTAATGCACATCACTCTTATTTTCCATTACTGATGTTAACAATCAATAATCAGACAACACTGACTTATAATATGCAAGAGCTGAGAGAATCCTGCATCCTGTTTAAAGGTGTCATTGAAACATTGGTCTCAGCAATCAGGCTCTGCTTAATTAAGTACAGGGATTCGTATATTATATTGCATAGGACAGTATTTCAACATTTCTATTTTTAACCTTCTCTGCTTATTACTAAGGCTATTAAGGTCACTGGAAATAGCAAAATAAGCAAGAACAATTGCTTCAAAGGGACAGTGAAACTTCATTTTCAATGCATGTGTTTTTAGCACCTACTTTCAGGAACAGCATGTTCTTCATCTAAATGCATGCTTTGTGGTGGTTTGTTCTACTTCTGTTAGCGTTATGAGATGTTCAACTAGAAGTACCCATGGAAGCATGGATACATCTGGAATTTTGCCACAGAAAAATGGAAAAACATTGAATTTTAACAAAATTGGCTGCTTTATATCTGTTTATCAACACCCATTTATGGTTCAGTGGGTGATTATTGATCATGCAGAAATGCCAGGATGAAATAATTTTCAATGTGTTCCATCCAAATATGTCATAAGTTCATTGTGAGAATTTGACCTGCTCAATTTTTGTCAGCCTAACCTTCATAATTATTCTGAAAATACTGAGAATACTGTCAAAATTGAATAAAGGTATACAGTGCTCTGAATTATTGAAAGCCATGACAGTCCACCCATGATTTCTGGACCTATCTTTTGAATTTAAGATTTATCTCCCTAGTAACGGAATAATTCATTGTAACCCACTTTGTATGCAGGAAAAATAAATCCTGACCTCTTGACTGCAAGTCAGAATTGACATCAATGAGTGAGACAATCAATGGTTTCAATCGCTGCAGTGCAGCTTCATGACATCTGAGCTGTGAGAATGCAAAGAAATCCAGCACAAGAGCATGATAGAGATATTGTCAACTTGATGAGTAATTCAATGCAGAATGACTTTCACTGATAGAATGTAGACTTAAAGATGTACTTTGAAATGGTCCTATTGTTGCAAGTACATGTAATGGATAAATATTGATGTTTATTGGGTAAAAACTGAATTCGCATTTTTCATCTTTAGGTTGGGAGATTATCAATTTTTCTGACATTAAAAAATAATATCTATTTCATTTACTTATTACATAAATCATAGTCCAAAGCAATCCATTAAAACACCAAAATTTAACTCTTATTAATGTAGTTAAAATTGCATTAACATTATGGCCATAACAACAAATATAACAAAATAATGAAAATAAAATAAAGCAGCTTCACAAGTTATCTCAATTCCATATTAGTACATTACTCTTTGCATCCTAAAGCATCTTTTCTTCTCCTATTCCTTGGTTATCTTATCTGGTTACAGCTTGGTTTCAAATGAGCTAAATTTCTTCATAGATTTCAACATGTATGTAACTGTGAACAACACCTGAAGAATGATGCAAACCGGCTCCATTTAAAAAGCCAAGGAAACTTGCCAAAATTATATAAATCTGTTTAATAGAAAACAAGTTTAATTTAAAGCAATTAAGCCATTAAAGATGAATGGTATATAAAAGAACCATTCACATGTATTCAGTTTACCTTTTGTCTTCCCTTTTGTGCATAGTTTACATATCACATTACCTTAATTTCTAATAATGTGTAACTATAATGGTCTAGCTGCAATCAGCAATAGAATATTGTAAACTTTATAGTTGGGGAATGGTGCTTTGAAGATGGTTCTATGATTCTATGAATGTAAAGGCTATTGCCAAAAGCTCCTGCAATTACAGAGGAACTTTTTCCCTCTGTTTCTTAATTGCTTTTTCAGCTTGTGTTTGGGCATTTAAGTTTTATTGTGAAAGTTGTTATTTTAGCTTAAAGAACTCATAAACAGGCGCTGAAGAAAGAATAAGAAGTTTTTGGCTTAGCTGGAGTTCCCAATTGATTTTTATGGCAATTTTACATTCTGTTCTGTTTGCATTTAATTACTATGGACCAGATGTTTGTGGACTTGATTTCATATCCATCTATATGAGCTTAATGGACTTCTTTTGGAGCAGCACAAGGGGGGATTTCCAGGGAATTTGGTAAATTGAAGATGAGTACAAAAAGCAGAGCTGATGTTTACAACCATGAATATGGAGCTCCTTCAACCTTTTCTGGACAAAAAGAGGACATGAGATTTCCTAAACTGTTCTCTTTATAGTTACTTTTCACGAGGAGACTGCAAGACAGTGGTGTCCAGAAAAGGTGAGAAATTGGGAAACGAGGAATTTGCCATAATTGCTCCAGGTACAAATGGAACATTTTTAAAGGACACCAAGTTCACCCTTTACTTGCTAACCAGTTTCAGAAATGGCATCAAAGAAGTTAGGCACCTTCAAAATGAAAAGACCACAATAAGAAAAATAGAAAATAGAGACATATCTTTATAACCTTTAAGAAATTAAAAGCTAAATAAATAAATAAATAAATAAATAAGGATTTGGCTCTAGAACATTTTAAAAAGATAAGGACTCAGAAAACATTGAAGCATTAGATTTTGAATGTTAAGGCTTTGAAATTAATCTTAAAGAATAAATGCATGTTTATGGAAAGGGGAAAAAACTGTATTTGATATTGGAAACATAACAAAACAAGAAACTTTGAGGAACTGCATTAGAAACAGTGCTGGGACTTGAATCAGTTATGTCAGTTATATTGTGTCTTTTAAAGATCAGACATAATTGAAAGAAGAATTAAAAAAATAACAATGTAAGATATTGGTTTCACATAATGTTGTTAGCTGTTAAGGTGTATCTTCCACTAGATTAAAGATCTTTAGAAATGTGGAAAATTGTAAAAAGCGAAAGGTTTCCTTGTCCAGTCGTGCCTGATTCTAAGGTGCAGTGCTTATGTTTGTGTCTTGGCTGACAAAACCAGCATCATCTGAAGAAATATACATACGGTGCATAGAATATTATTATCTTCCCACTGAAGTGGTACCTATTAATCTACTCACATTTGCATGCTTTCAAACTGCTGCTAGGTGAGCAGCAGCTGGGGCAGGAACGGGAGCTCAGCTTGCTGTGCAGTGCTGGGGTCTCAAACCGAGAAAGTCAACTCTCCAGCTGACAAGGTTCGCATCTTTAACTGCTAAGCAATTGTGCCCCTTGGGAAATTGTAGATAAAGGATATAATTGTAGGTATTTAAAACTGTGGGAGAGACAATAAAATAAATTTATTTAAATATCTTTAAGGTTTCTTGTTTCTTTTCTAAGATATTTGTATAAACATCTGGGCAGTTTTCCTTAAATTTGTGTTTTATTTTTTATTTTTATCCATTTTTTTTTAAAAAAACAGCCTTCTCTCCCACCCTCTGTAGAAATGTTTAACCATTAACTAGGACCCTAAAAAAACTACAGGCTGCTTTAACACAATATGCTAAGCTTGCTTAGTTTTAACGTAACTAACCTCGTTAGTTTTTCTGTGGCTTAGTATGTTAGGGTAGCTGAATTTCTATTAGTTACATATGGTTAGTAACTTATACATCATAGAAATTCAGAAAATAGATTAATTCACAACAAAGGAAGTATCCTGTGAAAAAAATGCTGTCAATCTCCTGGTGTATAGAAGAAGATGTACTATGATCTGGAGCCCCATTTTTGCATTAAGTTTGAAATTCACTCAACACATTTGATTATGAGTTAATTCTTAAAACTATTTCCAACATGGGAATGGGACTCAAAAGATGACTCTTTGCCCTGCAGTTTCTACTAGGAACCAACCAGGCTGTTACCACATGTGATTCGAGTGCTACAAATATGAATTATACAATCCTTTCCCAGAATTTCAAAGCACCTAGTTATATAAGATTTGCCTTTAAAAAAACCACCCCATTTACATTATAAAAAATATGTTCTTAAAATATTGACATTAAAGTGATAAGCCTCAGAGCATTTTATTTTCACTTACTGCTTGGTGTGTGCCCCCCTCCAACCCCTAGAAGTTTCTGATAAAGGACTGATGATAAAATGTTTTGAAAACCTTGTGCAGTTTATGATTGCCAAAGGCAGGCTCCAAAAGAAAATGTCTATATTTTTAGATCATTTCACATAAACTCATAAAAAGAAATCCTTTAGATGCACTTTTCTTTTTCAGACATTTGTCAAGGTCACAAGTTTTTATTTCTCAATACATAATGCACATATAATGTGTGAGAGATTAAGTATACCAACCACCGATGTATGCATAAAAACACATAAGCAGATTGCACAGAATTGAATTTAGTAATATAATAAAATCTTATAGATTATAAGGATATAGAGCAAAACCTAATATACTGCTGGAGTCATCCATCCATCCATCCATCCATCCATCCATCCATGCATCCATCCCAGTACTTTTTCAGTATCCTGTTCTGAATGAATAAATAATCTAAGAATAGAATAGGATAGGATAGGATAGGGATGGGATAGGGATAGGGATAGGGATAGGGATAGGGATAGGGATAGAATAGAATAGAATAGAATAGAATAGAATAGAATAGAATAGAATAGAATAGAAT
>JANHFL010005977.1:163490-176461 GCA_032468155.1 Oxyrhabdium leporinum
CTATCTATCTATCTATCTATCTATCTATCTATCTATCTATCTATCTATCTATCTATCTATCTATCTATCTATCCAGTTATCCATGAAAATATTTTTTTACAGTGTAGAGAGTAACCAAGATGATCTTGATGGAGTAACAAGCTCTGTTACTAAATCAGTGAGGGGAAAACATACTTTAAGTCCACAATAGACAGAAAAATATGTGGAAATGGCTTAGTAAGAGGCCTCCCTAATGAATGAATATAAGAAGGTATAGAACAACCAGAATTACAAGATTCTGATATTATGGCCACTCTCAATAAAAGTAATCTTAGCCTTCCTATGGAATTGATTTCCTAGTCTGGGCTAACTAGTCAAGTGAATAACAATGACTGGTTTCATGTATCATACTAAATTGTTTGTTTAAATATTTGATTAAATAAGCCCCAATGTCAGAACTTCTCCAACCTGGTCTTCTAAGTAAAAATGATCCTTAACTTCATTTACTAAGAAGGTATAGTTTACTAGAAGTCAAGTGAATTAGAGTAGTGCAAAGCCAGAGCTAAGGGTTCGCACCAAATTTTCCCAGTTAATTTTCTTCCCTTAATCCCTTCCCATTGCTTTTCTCTCATTGCCCAATCAATTTTAAAAGAGGTGTTTTGGCCACATTCACTCTATGTGTTGGCAATCTTTTCTCAGGGAAACAACCCTGAAGACTTTGTTGGTTCTCACAGAGAACTGTTCTCACCATTCAGTTTCACTTTCCCCCAAGCCGTCAGCCTCCCTTCCAGCCTCCCCCGCCCTCCCAGGTTTCATGGCAGACTGGCAGTGAAGTGGCAGTTCTGACACATAATAGTTGAATTTGAAATAACACTGAACCATTAAAAAACAACAGATAACATTAACTATCATAAACACTCTAAGCCAAAGCCAAACAAACCATATTATGGTTTGGCATCATTTATAACTAAGGTCATGCTGTGGGAAAACATGGATTGATGACTGGTACATGTCACATTAATATCAGAATAATGTCATATGGCATGAGTATTATCTCCCATTCTTGCTGGATATTTAGAAACACATTTCATAGATTTGGGTCTATATCAGGAACTCCTGACAAACTAATCTTCAATGTGCATCATTTTCCTCTTCCAATTACTTTCCACCTAAGGTCAACCCTGGAAACACCAGAGCTTTTCAAGGACTTCCAAGACCAGACCCAGCAGATTTATATACCAAATTGGTGTTGCATAAAATTACAGCTGAATGAGATCCTGATTTCTTGGAAGAAGAGCAGTTCTTTTTAGAAACCTTGAAGAGAACTTCCTATAAGACTTCCTTCCAATCAGCATGAGAGAGGATAAATCCTAAAGACAGATGTGTCAAGATTCACATTTTCTCCAAATAAAATAAAATAAAATAATAACTAATGACAAATTTATGACTATATCATCAATGACTAATTTACCTGAAGTAATCTTCACATTCCTGAAGAAACTTAGGCTTAGAAAAGTAGAACTTCCAAGGTCAGAGCTAGCACTCAACTTAGATATGAATAAGTATCTAAGATTGATAGAAATACTTTCCATTGAGGAGTTGGCAGCATTTTCCTTTAGACTGGAATCCTCAAGGATGATTCCCTAAGTACAACAAAATGGTATAACTGGAAGCACAAAGCATAAATAAGATTTTTCAAGGGATGGATGTACCTGATGAACTAATACGCACTGATTCAGATTTATACTGGGTCATAACTTATACCTAAAAATTCCTTGTGAGGGAATGGTATGCACAGGAAAAAAGAGATTTCCTTTTAAAATTCCTAATTGCATCTCAGTGCTAGGCATTTCCATGGATTTTTCTGTCCCCAACATTACTGTCAGTTTGCTCCATCACTCATTGTAAATGCTTTTCCAGGCAAGCAATCTTACCTGGATCTAGTGAAAGAAAAAGATACTGTAAGATTTTAAAATCTTTCATCTAATTTTTGCTTCAAGCAAAGACATTTTGAAGTAGATAAAGAGATGAACAGGTGCCTACAAAATGCTAGAATGCATAGAATAAATAATGAAAATGCTAATCTTGTTTCAATGACAGTGGCTTAAAAATCCCTCCTCCGCCTTACAATCCTGGCCAGTATATGAATACAAATATTGAGGGAAAATAACCTTTTAACATGATTAAATTGAAAGGATGGTTGGATTGCAAAACAAAATCAAATTAGTGTGTGTGTGTGTGTGTGTGTGTGTGTGTGTGTGTGTGTGTGTATTTCCAGGCTTATGGCTGTACCTGCTAATTATAAGTTGAGTATCACTGATAATTTTGTTACAGAAATATTACAGAAATGCACTTTTGAACCCTCCAGTAATTTTAATCACACAGAGACAAAAAGGCCATTGCTGTTCTTAGAGAGGTTTCTGTCATTTTTAGAGAAGGGCCTTGACGATTCATCACAATTGGAACTGGAACTTCCTTCGTAAGCAAGGCTTACACAGGGCTGACAATGTGATTGCTCCTGTGAGTGCTCCCGCTATTATGACCTTTTCTTTCACAGTTGTTAATCAAATTGCCTCATCGTTAACTGAATCCGGCTTCCGTCACTGACTTTGCTTGTCAGAATCCTCCTGCGAAAGTCACAAATAGCAATCCCATGATGCCAATGTGATTCTTTTGCAGATCCAATAAGAAAACATTTTCCAGGTTTATTTCTTTTTGTAATTTTTAAAACTTCACGAAGTTTCTTCTGGATGCCCAGTAAAACTACCTTTTCCAAACAATTCTCTTGGCATGTCATTTGTAATTTCATTTTTGATTTTTTTCCCTCTGTCATTTGTCATTGCTTCGTTAACATTTATTAATATCTTTTAGACATTATATACAAAAGCAAACATCATTATTGACAGTACAGTTACTAACCTTTGGCTCCGTTTCTCAAAGATCTCTTTAATACTTCCAATGTTGTATTATTTTGTAAGTTCCATATAGCAGATATCAAGTTTGTATTTTTGTTTGTTTGTTTGTTTCTGCTTAAAAGTTAGTGTCCAATTTCTAAAATAATCCCTTTTGTTATGTTCTGCAATTGCCAGAACAGCCAAAATAATACTGTTTCCCACAAGTTGTTAATTTTAAGAGAAGAAGAGAAAGGAAAGCAAATTTGCATATTTTGACACTTTTACCATACAAGAGGGATATCAACAACTAAAAGCTAACATATATAATTTTGGAATCTACCTAAAAGTGTATTTCTTTAGTTATTTGGTTTGAATTCTATAGCTACTTATCATCTCACCCCTCTACCAGAAGAGAAATATCCGCAAAATTGTTAGTGACTATATGAGATAGTGTCTTTATTGTGAGTATATCAAGTATTTTCAGTGTTGATATATTAGTGTCAAAGAAGTGATCATATATTAAAAATAGTCTCCTATGGTTCTTTTCTAGTTATCTATACAACAAAATTCTGGTTTCAGTTGTATCTAGTCTTTAAAACTCTTTATAGCAGTGTATGTATTGTAATCCAAAATTTTATGATTATTTTTTTAAGGCCATTTTTAAAGGAAATTTGAAGTCTCTTATACATTCTGGATATTTTTTGGGGAGTCCTACATCAATGGTACTTCATTTCATATAAAGACTTATTTAACTTACAACATCATCTCAATTTCAATCGTTTCAGCCACATATACTACAGATGAGTTGAGATATCTCTACAATACTCTACAAACTAGTGGGAACTCTGTTGCTGAAACTGCAGGCTATGCAATCTAACAACAATAAAGATATCCAAAGACAAACCACATCCAGTAAGAAAGGTACTTCTCCTTTATACTGAGAATACGCTATATTGGAAAACTATTAGAGAAACATAACATAACAACAATCTACAAGTCAATAAAGAAGATTTAAAACATCATTTAATCTTCCAAGAATGGCAGAAATCTATTTTCATTATTAGCTATCTACCAAATCGCTAATACCAGTTGTTAACAAGTATGTGTGTATACATATGCATACATAGATACATACATAGTTACATACATACATGCATGCATGCATACACACACACGCACACGTACACACATTGTCATGCCCCCATCGGAGTCTGAATCTGTGGGGGAAGATGAGTTGGAACAAAAAATGCCATACATGAAGAGGGAGGCTCCATTTTCCTTGGAGAAAACTGGGGAAGGGCAGAGTCAGTCCAGCAAGGTTTTTCTGAAGTAGTAAGGCCTGCAGGCAGGGAGGAACAGAGGCATGAGGAACATGAAGGACAGAGCTCAGGCAAGGAGCTAGGACCAGCCCCTCATGATCCAAGGGCTCGCCGAGTGGAGAGGAGGCGTCATAAGTGCAGACGGAGCAGTCTATGCATGAGGAGAGTACCCCGCCCACCTTCACAAGGCACACCGGGGGAATGAGACTTAAGGAGATGCTGTGGGGAGGCGCATTTGTCGGGAACAAACACTGAGTTTCTGAAGTGTGTATGCCAATGTTTGAACTGGCCAAGAGTCCTTGCATTCCTGTGGGCGTTCTGGATTAATTGCCTGGATCTTTTGTTCCTTGAACTCCCTTAATTTGCCAAATACCTTTGGATTTATTGCTGAGTAGCCTTGATGCAGGCAGCGCCGGGCTGGACTAATTGCAACCAGAAGCTGCTTGAGGTTTGTGTGGGGTTTTGTTATCATTCTGTTCGAGACTTGCCAGAAATGTGGGAGCGTTTGGGGAACTTTGAGGAAATAAAGGGGCGGTTTGAACTGCCAGATGTTTGTGTCATTCTTTGTATTGTGCCCTGGGTCATCACACACATACACACGTGTGTGTGTGTGTGTGTGTGTGTGTTGAACTCCCATCTTTTTCGGGTGGTACAGTCACTGAATATCCTTCTCAGTCATATAATAATTACCTCCCCTTTTCCTCCTCAATTCATAGCACTAGCAGCTGTAGAAACTTTGTTGTCTACACTTTTCATGGGTCTGCGAAAGTACAGCAAATAAGATTGTTGAAAGAAGTGAAATGCATGTACTTCATCTCCCACCTCCCAAGAATATTCAATATGTTTGTTTTAATTAATCAAACTCTGAGTCCAGAATGATCTCTGCCTTAAATTCCTCCCCACTCTCCAGTGAGATTAGAAAGGGAGTTGGTCAAGGATAGCAATGATAATGTTAATAATTCATTAAACGTGTATGTTACCTGACTCCCAATGACTGTAGGTTGCACACAACAATAAAAAATCCACAATAAAATCAATGAAAATTAAAAGATGGCAAGTGGGAAAAGCAGGAGGGAAGGGTCTGATCATCATAGCTCTTCTAAACAACAGCACAGTGGGGGCATCCAGATTTCAGAAGGAACTTCTGAGCAGTGCTAAAGAGAAGGTGCACTTTCAAGGTCCCTATAAATGACATTGTTTAATTGAAGAAACCAGAAGCATGCCAATGCTGTATGATTAAAATGGTTGGACAGATACCTGAGGAGACAGGCAGAAACAGGAAACTAGTCAGTCCCTGGTCAGTTGTCTGAGGTCTACATAGCAGACTATTTCACCTGTCAGTATGCAAAGCACAGTTGCAGGTGAAATATCAAGAAATCTATTTTCAAGACTATGGTCAGTACACCCTGAAGCCCAACATTCCATAACAAAAATGAGCTGTGAAAGCCTACACAGTATACTATACACCAGTATATTATAAAATACCAGAGGTAAAAAAAAAAGGGGGGGCGGTTATCATACAAGTAGTTTATATAGTAACAAAGATATTGTTCCGTGGTGGTATTTGTTCTCTCAATCACGTAAATAAAGTGTGGATGATGGGCAAAGAACAGGAAAGCTTCACATTCAAGAGTTGGAAAGTGTCCTCTAAAACTATGCAGAATTGGGGATCTGTTAGTAGAAATCTGGTGAATGGCAAGTCATGATTCTGGAAGATTTTTTGAAGGAAGAGATTAGCTGCCTCAAGAATGAACGCAAGGGCATAACAGCGAGTGACGTGGGGTACCACCAGACAACTTTTAGGTCCTGGGAGTTTAGTTGTAAACCTACACACATTATATTGCAGGGCACCGTGGAAAAGGAAAGACATTTCACAGACCAGAAGTCTTGCAAATCTCAAACTTGGCATGGTAACAAATGAGGTGTATAAAGAAGCACAATTCTTGACATCTGTTCTGATGCCATGCCACAAAAAAAATCAGGAAAAAGTAGCTGAGCAATTCTAAATAGCTCAGGATTTTGACAGTGTTTCAACATTTCCTCCTTCAAAGAAAAAAAAGAACAAGTAGCCAGTTATTATTTCACAGTTCTTGTTCGCAGAAAAAAAAGGTAGAAAAAGATCAAGGGATGTTTTGAAGATCATTTATCTGAGCCTGCACATAAAAGCCCTACTCTGGATTTTTATATGGCTTTTATCAATTAATGAAAAAAAAACCTCACTTCCAGGTCAAAGAGACTCATCAAATAAGCTGGGTGTAAAAAGAAGAGGACAGTTTTTTTGGGAGTGGTAGGGAAACTTGAGAAAGATTAGATAGTAAAAAAAGTATTCTGTCTTGTATAATATTATTGCTTGTCCTACATTCTCAGAATGAAAGAAATTCAAAAGTCATTTTTAAAGTGCCCATTTGACCTGTCACTGTGCAATCCTGCCAGAAATCAGCAGGTGGTTAATTTGAATTTCTATATGATTTCACATGCCTTTTAGACAGTAAAGTCTTCTAAAAACCTTCTTTGATGCCCAACAGTTCCTTAGTGAAAGCTTTATAGTATTTTTCAACTGGTAGTAGCTGCCAAGAAAGGAATATGCAGGGGAGAGACTAACTCAAAACTCTGCAATGAACAGTAAAAGAATGACTCCCAAGGTAACACCAAAAGCACATTGTAAGCGTGGGCCAGATCACAATGTCAGAGAATGTGCTAAAATATGACTGTTTAAAGTGTCAAAAGACTTCATGGGCTTTAGTATTGATATAAAGAGAACCCCTTCCCTTTAAACCCCTTTAAAGAGAACACTTTAGTTAGGGCTGCAAAATCAGGAATACATTTGCATAAAAATTGGCAATCCTCCCCCCAATATATATATATCAATGATAGAGGTCAAAAACAAAATGAATTTCTCCTTCGCTGAAGCCATCTGATTTACATTTGAGGAAATACAGTAGCATAAACAGTTAACATAAGCAGATTCAGTGATGTTTAGCACAGTGTTGTTGTCATAAAGATATTGAAAAACTGCTCAGATTTTATTGTCGTGAATTGCAGGATTAAATTAGCACTTCATCTAAATTAGCACATCATCTAAATACCTTCTCAAGGAAATATCCAAAAAATCATGAAAAATACGAACCATAAATCTTCAAAGGACCATGGGCTTGTTATGCAATCTAAAAGGTAGTTAAATATTCATGACTAGTTTTCATACAAATCATACACCATGAGCCCCTCTGAAATCCAGTACGGGGAAAAAAAAAACTTACATCTTTTACAACTATTCTTAATCGCAGAATCCTCAGGTTAGGTAACAGACAACAGAAGGGTATATTGGTAAGAAAGATGTTGGATCATTTTGGGGGGGGAAAGGAAAAACATACAGTAAATAAAATAAAGTGGCTATCATTTATGACTTTTATATTCCAGTTGTTAACCCCAGTGGACCCTATCAACACTACTAGTGGCATAGGAAATTTAAAATCACAGAAATATTTTTTTTCCAATTAAAGTAAACATTGGTAAAAAAAAATAACATATTTAGTTTAGTTTGGAACAACTTAAATTAAAAAGCAGCAGATTATTAAACACTTCTTTCTTTACAATTGATGCCAACTACATCTCAAATAATGTATTTCATTGATACAGCCTGCCAGATCATTTAAAAAAAAGTTTACCCATAGAAAAGCTAATATTCTGCCAGTTGCTTATATTTTATAATAGGAATGCACAATTTATTCTATGAGCTGTGAACAAGGAACATACTCCCAAAAAGCCTTGGGAGATCATTTCATATTTTTTACATGTAATTAGATATTAAATATTAACTGTAATTACGCCCCATTCATCTATTAAATATTTTCTCACTTTTAACATATTAAAAAAATAATGTTTAATAATAACTTTTGGGAGTCACAGGGGGTTCCACCTTAGTCTTTTAGAATCCAACTGTAGCCATGGGGGTATCAGGTTATAGACCTCTTCTAACTCCATTTTCCTATCCAGTAAACAAATTCTTCTTAAAACAATCTCTTTATATATATATAAATGGCTCTGTGTGTGTGTGTGTGTGTGTGTGTGTGTGTTCCAGCCTAACTCTGGAATGCTTTGAGCAATTTCAACCAAAGTTGGTACACAGATGACTTAGGAAGGAAATCAGGGAAAAAATACTGTGGAGGTACAACACCCCTAGCACCCCTAGGTGTGTGTGTGTGTGTGTGTGTGCATGTGTGTATGTTCCAGCATAACTCTGAAACGCCTCGAGCAACTCTGGAACACCTCCTTTTTATTCCTTTTCCTGTCTAATACAGGATTGGGATAAATAAATACCCGGGTTATCAGCTAGCAATTATGAAAGAGCAGAGGTTAGGGAGTATTGGGGTTAGATTCCAGAGTAATGTTTTTTGCATGCTTCAAATTGTAGGCCACAAAGATTGTCCTATAGATCTATTTGAATTGTGTGCATACAATGAATATGCTGTATTATACAACAATAAATTTATGTAATATACCTTTTTTTCACGCTTAGTAGTTTTATAGACCTTGGGTTCTATAACCATAATTACCATTGGATAATTGAGCAGGCAAGTGATAGAAATACTTTTTTTTTGGCTGTTGAAAAACAGTGAATATTAGGTAACTTTTGAATATTAAACTAATCTGGAATTATTGGTTGTGTGGAAAAAGTTCAGTGTCAGGAGTATCTGTGGCTTGAAGTCAGAATGACCTGAATGTATTGCTTTATTAAAAGATAAACTCTTAGTAAATTATAGTTTGTATAGATCATCAGATCATCAACCATTATAAATCTTTCTGAAGTCCATAGCATGAATTAAGTTAATAAACTTTCTCGATCTGTTCAGTCTTTTGAACATACCAATTAAACATTTGAACCTTTCTATCTGGAATTGTCCTGCATACAGTTGAAACAAAACAGTGTGCTCTTTACAGTATGTTATAAAGTACAGTGAACTATATGTAATTGCTGCAGAAGTCATTGCCGTTATTCTTCAAAATAAATATCTACAAACAATCCCTCTGGAGATCAATGAAAAGTAAATAAATACAGAAATTACAGACATTTAGTGTTACATTAGGGCTGTTGGGTTCATCTTCCATATTGTCACATAATTTAAGATATTTTGTGGTATAATCCTGAAAAAAAAGCTATTCATTCATCAGAATTCTAAATAGCATTATCTATATTTAAATGGAATTTAATCCATCATTTTCTTCAGTAAAATATAAAAGAATATGTAAGCACGTAAGTATGTATGTAAATTTTAGCCATTTATAACTGCAATGCTGCCAGTTGACCAGAGATATGCCTTTCTCTTTCTGTGTCCTTAACAAAAACTTAACCTTCAGAAACAGAAATGTAAATTCCTTTCTAATGACAAGTGACCTCACTTAAACTGAATTAAAGATTTACTTAACAGGCAAAGCAATCCTCAAGAGAAATCAATCTACTTTATTTAATACTGTCGGATCATGTGCAGCTCAGAAAGATATGTGGATTAGACTCCTTCTTCCAATAAACCTTCCATTAAGGGTACTAGATCTAAAATGCATAAAGCTGGATGAACTTTAGGTGGCAACAAAGGAATGGAGAACACTTTGTATAGAAATATAAAATACAGAAATACAGAGAGCAAAGCAATAATATCTATAATATGTTCCTTCTCATCTATCTATACTGAGACTGTCTTCAGAATAACAAAGGGTCCATCTTAGTGCTTAAACACTGGGTAATCACAGTAGGCATGGACAGATCCAAATGTTGTAGGCTCTCCAATGAATACTGTAGAAGTGGTAGGTTGCAATAGGTATGGTTTGGCCATTATAGCCAATCACTACTTCAAATGGATTATGTGTGCCTGTGTTACAACTGTTTCAGTGGAAATAATTTAACTCTAGGCATAAATGGGTCTGCTTTGTAACCTCCTGGGGATTAAGTGATTAACTGGTTGCTTCTATAGCACATTAATTCCTTAGTGATCAAGTTAAATGTATGGTGAGAACAAGGTGGCTATGAGACATATTGTTTCTTTATATCTGTCTCTGTGTTTGTATGTGTGTGTATACATGCAGAGAGAAAGAGCTGGAATAAATAACTACAAAAGGAAGAAAGGAGGGAAAAGAAACTAAAAAATGAAATATTAGTAAATGGAGTTTACAATTGTCATTAAAGTTTAAGTTCAGTATTTCATTAACTGATTGATTATGTAGAACTACTAACTATATTGAATTATTAAAAATACTGTCTCTTAAATTATATTTTCAAGTATATAGTATACAATGGTATAAAATGCTACATTTTGAACATTCTGATATGCAGAACTTGGGACTTCTGCTGTAATGTGGCATCCATGTAGCCATGGCATTGATTCTCAAGGTAATCTTTATCCAAATTTTTCATTATACTACTATTCTTCTTTCCTCCCTGAATTTCATGGATGGATATTTATTCACAAAAACTTCCATACATATTTTCTGTTGTATTAAATTTAAAGCAAGTACTTATTTCCAAGGTATCACCAAGATATTTGGTTCCATATTAATCAAGTAACTCTTATATTTCCTTTGATGCCTTAACCTAGGAAAGTGTGAATCAGCATTAAATGTCATAAATCATACCTTGATTCTTGAAGGAAATACTGCCAGAGAATATATTATCACAAAGAAAGATGGTTGAGATTATTTTTCTAAATGTGAAGGAAACACATTCTTCCATAGAAACCAATGCTAAATTAAGTATTAATTTTACTATGTATGTTTCCTAAAAAAATACTTTTTAAAAATGTAAGTAGCATGTTCAAAAAATTAAAAGAAAAGAGATATTTGGATCAAATCCAAAAGGAGAACATCTTTCCAGTTTTCCCATATTGTTCATTTATCAAATTTCCCCATTTAGTTTGGACAGTTAGATCACCTAACAGAACTGGCAAAGGAGAAAGGTATGACAGCTGTTGTTAAGAACGCTGTTCTTGTTCCAACATTCAAATTCCGGAGAGGTAAAATTCTCAGTCAATCAAGCTTCCATAACACGTGTACCTTCACATTTTCAATGAGTTAAATTTGGCATAAAAAATTGTCAAATCAAATGTAGCCTGTAGATTTTATATATAAGGATCTGCCACCTCTTGAGAACCTCCACCTCCATTTCAACCTGCTTGTATGCAGATGGCAAATTCTGATTATCCACTGAACTTTAATATCCCATGGCAACCTGATATCAACCAGATGTATAATTATAACTCCTAGAATTTCCAGTCAATAGGACAACATTTGAAAGTCATAGTGTCCATTTCAATGATCTTGGCAAGTTGGGCAATATTAAGCTGTCATATATGTTGGTGGGAAGAAAGAGATGGATAACATGATACAAATAAAAAGCCATCATAATTCTGTTGGTTCACAAAGAAGAAGAATCCATAGCTGATTAATATATTTATTAAGACCAATAAAAATGTCACGAGTCAGACTGCAGCACTAAACTGATCTTGGCTGAACTTTAGAAAAGCTAAAAAAAAAAAAAGTATTATGTTCACCAAGAAATTTTAGGATTGCATACTAGACTGAAAAATATCCTAAAAGAAATGAATGACAAACCGATTACTTAAAAACAAACCCCATGCAAATAGCTGTTTATGTAGCAATCAGAACTGAGATCAACAATGGCAGGTTTTATTTTTATGTGATGTGCATATCTTTTTAAAAGATATGAGAAAGACAATTCCCAAAATTAGGCCATATATTTCAATTATACTCCAAGTCTAAAAATTGGAAGTTACAAATTGAAGACATAGTTCAGAACTACCCAATTTTGTGTTCGTTTTGGACAAGAACCCCAACAGCCTTTTGTCTTTGCTTTATCTGTAAATTACGGTAAAAAATGACTGGTGGGAACTTAAGCTATCCATTCTGTCATAGTTGTATCACAATATAAGATGAGGAAAATGGTTATTTTCCTTGATTTTAACACATAAAGAACATTATTATCTCATCGACTCCTGCTATGCATATTGCGTTGATCAAAGCAATTCATCTAGAAACCAATGACCAACTTCTGCAGTCAGCTGGGGAATACTGGAAGTTAACAGCAACACATTTTAAAGTTGCCAAGGCTAAGAAACATTGTATTAGGGATACTTCTCTATGGCAAACATGAAGATATTCAAAGAGGTGCTTTGATTTCTCTACCTTCTTTCTTTTCCAAGAAAGACTGCATAGCGGTATTCTGCTTCTGTTCCTTGAAGTTTCAAAACTACTTCATTCAGAAACAGCAACTTTTCTACATTAGGAGAGTAGCTGATTAAGGCAGATCAGCCTAGCCTCAACTTTTCTTCAAGGTGGAACAATGCTTCCATGTGAAACAGAGTACCTCACTCTGGATTTGTAAACTCCTATCATATGCCTTTGCTTAATGGTATTCTAGATGTATTAGATATAGTACATGGATTATTTGTCCTCCATCATTATTAGATGCAGCAACCAAATAACTTTGAAGATGCAACATAATTTTACCTGCCCAGAGGCAAGGAATAATACAGTTTATATTGGACCCCCAGCAAAAGTTTGATAATTTGCTGAGCAGCCATGAACAAAAGGAAAGAGGCTTACATATCTTTGTCCCTCTAACCCTAACCCTAACCCTAACTCTAACCCTAACCTAACACTAACCCTAACCCTCTACATTGCAAGGCAAAAAACAAACCAAACCCCAAACCCCAAACCCCAAACCCCAAAAACCCCAAACACAAAAACCAAAAAACAAAAAACAAAAACACCA
>JANHFL010005977.1:195457-223829 GCA_032468155.1 Oxyrhabdium leporinum
TGAGTTTGGTTGTGTAATTTTGTGAGCCATGCCCACCCAGTCACATAATCAGCAAGCCACGCCCACCAAGCCACAGAACCGGTAGTGAAAAAATTTAGATTTCACCACTGCTTGCGGGGGCAGCTAGATCCGGTCGCTGAGAAGCGGGCTCGGAGCACCTGGTTTCCACCATGATGCTCTGGCGATCTGAGCTCTATGGGGACAGAAAGGCGCCTGTGTTGTGTGAGGGAAGCCCCTCTGGGCCCGGGACTTCTTAGATTGCCGCTTCACGGCTCTAGCCGTAGAAACTCTCTAGTCCTTCCGCTGGGAGGGGTGGCAGCTCTGGCGGCTCATAAGAATCCCGAACTGACCCTCAAGTGGCACTTCCGCCATGAGAAGGTTGCCACCACCCCCTCGCTCACCCTCCCTCATTTTGCTATACACACAAAGTATAGAGTATGAAGTATATATTCAATATTGTTTTTCTTTTTAAAAATTTTGTTTTGTAAAAATTAAAAAAAAAATCCCCTTCATGGCCCCCCTTTGAGCTCCATGGGCCCCGGAACAATGTACTGGCTGCACCCTCCTCTCCTCAGGCTTGGCCATACTGACTGCTTTCTAACCACTTGTTGAGTTTTAAACCATTGTTTACAAACCACAGTGGGTGGGTTCATCAGAAAACCCAACAGGGGCACAATGTATGAAATCAATACATTCCCATTGCTTGCTATCTGCTCCTTCTGAGTAGAAATGCCAAAAATTGAACCTAATCAGCCAATGACGATTCTTCATGTATGAATATTGTTTGTTCTTTCTAGAATGCTTAAACCATATGTTCAATTGAAGCAGAGGTAATTCATATACTCTTATTCTTCCTATTTTCTGCTCTGGGAGTTGAGCAGCCATTAGAAAGAAAACATTTAAAGTGCAGTTGTGGGAAGGGATTGGTGTGAGCCAAACATATAGTTACACTGCTTGAGCCTCACAGTAATTTACCTGATGGGTAAGCTATTATCTACAGGTGATCCTTGACTTACGACTATAATTGGGGCCTGCCTATTGTGGTTGTTAGTTGTGATGGTCATAAAGTGGGCCGTCTGACTTTATAACATTTTATGCTTTTATTTATGACATTTATGACATTTTATTGTTAAGCAAATCACTGTGGTTGTTAAGTGGTGAAACGTGAAATAGGAGGGTGTTGCAGTCTATTTGAAACGTGAAATAGGAGGGTGTTGCACATGACAGGACAAAACCTTTAAGAGATTTTAAAATTCTGACTGATTGACATAATGTCTGACTGATGTCAGACATTATTATCAAGGAGAAAACATGTTTGGTTAATTGATGTAGCTATTCCAAGAGACAATAATTTTAAAGGCAGATAATTGGAAAAGACTGCAAAATAAGGTTTGCAAAAGTCTGGGAGTGGTTGACATCAGGGACTAGGTGTAAGTACCACAGCGACTTAGAATTTGGACTGCCTAAATTTTGAACTAAATATGACAGCCCAGCTATAAACAGCAGCACAACTGAGCACTTCCTACATATTTAAATACTACCTTTACTATTCCTAAACCCTTGAGTAGGGCTTGAATTTGAAGAATTTGCCTCTGATCAGTGGAGTTGGAATGATAATTGATGATGATAGACATTTGCCATAAGCACAAGACCTAATATAAACTATAATTTCAGTATGTAAATTTCCATTATTTTAAAAGCTATTTTTAGAATTATAATATGTTTTTAATATTAAGGAGTGAATTTGATATTCAGAGTTCCTTTAGATCTTTCTTTCATTATTTCCCATTATAATTCATTGTAGGTGTCTCAGGTTAGATAATGACTATTAGGGTTTCCCAAGAAATACCTTTTTTGATACTATTTTTGATATCCTATTACTTTGAAGTTTCTGCTGAAACTTCCATCACAACAGTAATTTGGCCCTGTTGTGTTTGCAAGATGAACATCTGAGCAATTAAAAAAAAATGAATGGAGATCAATGATTCTATCTACCAGACCAGCAATTTTTTAGCTTCCAATGAAATGCTTTATGTACGAACCTGTCGTCTAAAGGGTAAAAAGTTGGAATCCTATTATTTAATCTCTTCTCTTTTTCTATTTTCAAAAAATAGAACTGATTACAGTACAGCTCAGTGTGTCAACATCTCAACCATTGCTCTCTGTCACTGTGACAAAATCCTGGCATTTGTTTTCTGCTTTCATCAGCTACTCTTACATAGAAAGCACAGCGGAAAACCAGGCCAATCTCCCTCCTTGTCTAATACAATCACGGTATCATATAAAATAGGATGCACAGGCAGAAAGCCATTTATGCACAAATCTTATCTATACATGTTCAGAGGCCTCCTGTTGTTGTTTTTTTAGAAGAGACTTTTTTGGGGGGAGGGGGTGTCTCTGAATCATACATGTTGAATTACAGCAGGAGAATTGCTTCAATAAAAGTAGGAAGTAACAGAAACCCAAAAACAACACAATGTGTATGACAAAATATAGTGTGTCCTTTTGGCAGACTAGATTTGTACATGGCATGTAGCTCTAAAGCACTCTAAGTATGGTTAAGGGTTAGTTACTCAGATTCAGTAATGATGGGTGGTAGAGATATGTGATTTATTTTTGAATAGGCAACATAATCTATTAATTTTCATCAAATAGCTTGTTGGTAACACATAGAATATATATAGGATAGATATATTGCATTTGATTTTTAAAATATATACTGTACCTTTGTAACATGTTGCTGGTACAAACAAATTGAGCTAAAATTTGCATGCAAGTAATGATTTCTTGTTTTCAGATAATTTCAATATTATTTTGCTGGTGGTAACAATGGTCACCTTACTGATATCATTATTATACCATCTTCTATCCCAAAGGTAGCCATGTTTAACCCATTTTTAAAGAAAACTGCTGTAAGCTTGGAACATGAGTTTTTAAGTGATTTTTTCTTCTTGAATATTTCCTTTGCAGCTTTGTATTAAACAAGTCTCAGCCAAGCTCTGGGTAGATAGACATAATAGCTATTCAAGGTAAAGAATAATAATAACAAGGCTCCATTGGCAATGCTTAGCAAAATTTTTAAAAAAGCAAACATTATTTTTCCAATAAAAGGGCAAATTGCCAATATATATCGTAATAGCTTTATTATCCACAAAAACAGGAAGTAAACATAAAAGAAAATTGTTACAGTTCTACAGATTCATAAACACTGGGCATCCGTCGATCTGCTGGTGTGGTTCACTCTTAAATTGTAGAAGAAAATGATTTTATAGGGTTATCAAGCTAATGAATCAGTGAATAATATTTTTATATAAGGCAGTTTTGTATGTTCAATCTCAATAATTATTTTTGGCCCATTTAAGTGCTTGTTCTTTCTATATAAGGTGCTGGTACCCTTAGTACCACTGATGAATTCTGGCTATGGGTCTCTCAAATAAACATTAAAGAAAATAGTTTAATATATACAGAAAGGCTTTATGTTAAACTAGGACAACTTCCACCAGAATAACTAAGAAACAAATATTAAGGTATTCATAAGAGCTCATTTGATACCAGTTTGATGGTGTTATGACCAACTTTTTCATAGCTTTGTTAGAAAAAGCTACTTGGTATTCTTAACCGGCCTTTTTGTGCCTGTCTTTGGCTTCCAATAATGATCTAGAGAAACATGGTGGAAATATATAAATTCATGAATGGCATAGAGAAAGTGAATTTTTACTTCTTTCTCAGTACTAGAGCTCATCCACTGAAACTAAATAGATTCACAACCTACAAAAGAAAATAGTTTTTTTTTTAAATAGCAAAGTCATGTAATTAAAATACTACCACTAGCTGGTAAGGACAGCCAGTTTTGAAGTGAACCAGGACAAGTCATGGAGGATCAGAGTATTAATGGCTACTAATATGATGTCTTCTCACTATCTGCTGAATCATAGGCAGCTCTGCTTAAATCCTGCTTGCTAGGAAGTGACAGCAAAAAGAAGCTTTTGCCCTCAGCCTAGACTTGTGAGCTTCCCAGATAGGTCCATGTGGCTATTGTGTGACACAGAATACTGGACTAGATCAGTCAAGGACTGATCCAGGAGGGCAATTAGTATCAACTTTAAGTTCTAGCAGAATGTGTACAGGTGATCCTCGATTTACAATCACAATTGGAATTGGAACTTCTATCACTAAGCAGAGAGTCATGCCCGATTTTGTGCTATATTAAGTGTATCACTGAAGTCATTAAGTGAATCATGTGATCCTTAAGAGAATCTGTCTTGCCCGTTGACTTTGCTTGTTGGAAGCCTCGTGAGATCACCAATGGCAATCATGCAACTCCAGAATGCTACAACCATTGTAAATACATGCTGGTTGCCAAGGGCAGGAACTCTGCAATGGTCTTAAGTGTGAGGAGTGGTCGTGTCACTTTTTTCACTGCTGTCATGACTTTGAACAATCATTAAAAGAATGGCTGTAGGCCGAGGACTACCTGTATTAGCTTTTAAGGTACTGCAAAAGATTCCTTGATATCTAAAACAGTTATTCCTCTAAAATCGCTTCCTACTTAGACATCTTATAGCTGGGAGTTTGTCCATGTGCCCCACATATTGGCTAACTCTATTATTTCATCTCATAACTCACCAACCTAACAATCCTCAGTATTGTAACATCAGAGGTGTGGATGTCAAGAATAATTGTTTCTTCTTGTTTTCCACTGTATTGCTTTAGAAGCTTAGTCATTTTGGCTTCATCCTATGCAGGTGCTTTTACCGCAAATTCTTCTAACATGAAATGATTTGGACTGAATTGTTTGATTTGTATTTAATTGTCTTGTACTTCATGGGTGAGCTTCATGTAGGGAAATGCAGATTTACACCACCACCCCTTCCTTTGTACTTAGAGCAGGTTCTTTGTCTTCGGTTTAAAGGAGGAAATTGATTTTGAAAATAATGGACAAAGTAATGAGTTTGGCGGTTTTAGGCATTAGGTTGCCACAAAGGCTGACTGCTTGCTACAAATGCCGTTACCTAGGAACGTCAACAATTGTTGCTTCTGCCTCACCTTGTTTACTGCTTCTCAGGAATTGCTTACGGCTGAAGTGAAGAGCGCCAGTACTTCAGCTGACTTTCACCTGACGGTATCTCCTAGTGTGGCCCTGCCTTTTCCCTCCCTTTCACTTAACAATGCTTGATGAACTGCAGTGGGGTTTCGGTGACTAAATGGATCCCCTCTCTTCTCCTTCTATCACTGGTGATGCAGTTTTTCTGCACAAAAGTGTGAGATGGTCTGACAGCATTTCCATTTCCGTAAATACTTCTACTAAAGGCACAGGTTTCTGTTGCCCTGGAAACATCAGCTCAAGCTTTCAGCTGAAAAACTTAATTAAACAGTTCCTTAAAATGTTCCATGATGTATGTATGGATGAGTGGGATTTGTCATTATTATCCACCCACATTTCATAAAAAGTACATTAAATCTCAAGTAGACAATGACTGCACAGGGAGGGTGGGGCCCTCTTTATCTCCCTTGTCAGTTACCATTTGCTGAAGGACTGATCTCACACCTTTGTAACTGAGCTCTTCCAGACATTCTCTTGATTTGGCCTTCTTACTCAATACTATCACAAAACCAGAACATACAGCAATGCACGTGTCATATTTACAGTGTTTCTATTGTAAGCATGATGCTAGCTCAGAAAGATCTACCCTGTTTCTCTGAAAACACAACCCACCCCAATAATAAGCCCAATCCTAATTTTTGAGGGGTGGGCCTAATATTACTCCTACCCCAAAAATAAGCTGAGGGGGATGGACATGGCCAACAGAAGTGGCGGTACATGGTGGGGGGGCTTGCAGGGTCCTGGGATATGCTGAAGGCTCGAAGGCTCGAAGTGGAGCCATTTTTGCTAAAGGCAGGAAAATAGGGAGGGGGAGGGAGCTTGAGGAATGGATGACAGGCAGGAAAATTCCCCTCCCCATTTTCCTGCCGTTCGTGAAAAAGTCTCCAGTTTGGACACAATCCTCTCTATTATATTTAGCAAATATACATTGTTATCTATTCCCCTTCTAGTCCCATCTCTCTATTTCTCTCTCTCTTTTTTTAAATTGTGTCCCTGCTACCTTAAACCTATTCTCTTTTTTAACCATCATCTCTTAACCACCTTAAAATTTTAATTATTTGTTTCTTAGCTTGTCTTCCATATTCTTCTCTTGGGTCTTTGTATCTACTTCTACATCTTGGTTGCCCATTTTAAGCTTTTTCTCTCTTCTCTATCTCTTCCCATTGTCTAGCTTGGCAGCTATCTACTCTTGCCCCTCTCACTCTCCTATAAAAATCTTTTTGTTTCCTTAATTTCTTTTTTGGTTTTGTTAAAGTACTTTCCCTTTGGTTTTTATTGTCAATCCCACTTATTTGGATTTTAATCTCCCTTTTCCCCCCTTGTTCCATTTGTTTTCTCTGTCTCATTTTTTTTCATATTTTTCATTTGACTCCTCCTCTTCCTGGGCATTTTGAAAGGTCAGTGCCTCTTGTATTATATTTCCCAAGTCTTTCTTTCTCAAAGAGATCAAGATGGAATTCATAGCACATTCTCAATAAGTCTTTATCTACACCAAGATCCCAAGTTTCTAAGTCTAAAAATATTATTTGAACCTGATCCTTTCAGCGACACCCATCACTTGATCTCTATAGGGCCACATAGGATTCCATAGGACTCTGCTAATGGAGCTGTTAATTATTTACTCAACTGATACTGTTCATTTTAAGAGCAAGAAACCAAGTGAGGGAAGTAAAGCTGAAAGCACTAAAAGTTTATTTCCTGAAACCTATAGCCAAGATTCTGATCTACTAATAGTCAAACCAAATTGGCACTAGATAAGAGTCAACTGAGCTTGGGGTGGTGTGTGTGTGTGGACTTAGGTCTCTTGTGTGAACATAATGACTTCAAACTAATGGTGAATTTGACCCTGCCCTCTGGCTCCACCTGATCATCTCCTCTTCTGTTTCTAAACATTTACATTATCTAAGCATACCAATAACTAGGTTTATTTGTACTTGGCAAACAAAATAAAAAAATAGTTTTATAGTAATTATACTAAAAATATAGAAGAGATCAAATCATGGTATATGGATTATTAACATTTAAGTAAGAACTCAAAGTATGGATTATTTTAGGAATATTGAAGAGCAAACTTCTGGACTGAAGGCAAATTAAATTGATTTATAGCTCTCTAGTATGGAAAATAACTTGTTAATCTATCATAATATCTAATGAACAAGCTGATAAGAAGCCAATCTGGAATGATTAAAGAAAGAGTTTATTTAAGTAAATTGATGCTGCTTCTCAGCCCATGACTGAACTCCTAATCCTCAACTCAAAGCCTTGCATTAGAATTGAATAAGACATTGAAGCTACTGAATCCAATCTTCTGATGAGTGCAGGAATCCAAAGGAAAGCATCCCTAAGAAATGTCTGTTGAGTCTCTGCTTGAGCAAATCCAACAAAACAGAGCTTGCCACCTCCCTCACTAATAATTCCTTAGTCAATGTTCTATTTCTTAAGATTCATTTGAAATCCATCTTTTTGTATCTTTAGGATTTTGTTCCATCCCTGGCACTCAGGGGGGACAGAAAATAGAGATTTTTCTTTTTGTATGGTACCTTTTTTCAAGTACTTTAAAGTATGATTGTTCCTTCTACTCCATCTTCTCAAAGCTAATTAGTTCCCTCACGTCCTCTTTTTTGCTTTCCAGACTCTTATCTCTCTTCCTCCATTGCACTTCTTCTGATTTCTCTGATTTTTACTTATCTCTATTAGTTTCTGCAGATTATAAATTACACTTCAATTGAAGCAGACTAACATTGCACTTTTTATTAACCATAACACATTGCTGGAGGGTATTCAGCTTCTGATCAACCACATTTATAATACTGATTTCACAGAGGGTATGATAGAACAGCTATTTTTCCTTTCCATAACCTGTTTCATTCTGTAAATTTCAGCCACTTTTCTATCCTAAGAAGTTCATTCTGAAATAAAATCAGAAAATTTAGACTTTAAAATAATTAGCTATACCTCTTGATTTGTGTTAAATACAAAATTGATAAGTAGTTCTTTTTCATTCACACCATTAGTAAAAAGGTTGGAAAGTGCCAGTTCCATGGCTGAACTTCTAGCATCTCACTTGGTATCTCATTCCAGGCAGATGCCGAACCATTGATGAACATTCAAGCTAGTTGTTAGAATCTCTTAATAGATATACCTGACTAGCTTGTTAGTCAGAATGCAAATGATTTGCTGAAGCTACATTATGTCCATACTCTCATAATATACTATGGAAGTCCCTTATAAAATAGTTGTTAACCTCACAATAAATATCTATATTTGTTCTGATGGATCTCCCTTTGGAAGCTTCAAGGCCTATAGGAGTTTTTCATCAAAAATATGATTTTAGAGAGAGAGTAGAGGACAATACCTGCATGGCAGAGAGATAAACAGAAATGCTAAAGGCACAGGATTTTAGGCTTGAATTAGAGACTTGGAAGAAAAGTCAGTTGTCTGTGGTGGAAGTGAAATTTAACACAAACAGTTTGGGGGAGTGAACAATGAAATTCCAAAGGTGACACAACTGCAACGAGAAAAAGCAAAGCCTAACTAACAACCTTACAAACCTTTAAATGATTCAGATCAGTTATGGCCACAAAGCAATGAATAATTGCCTCCCTCCTTTCACCAATAATTGAGAAACCAAGAGCAACTCAGTAAAATGGAACAACTGCCCAGCAGTATGAATCTGTAGCATACCTACAGAAGTATGGACACCGAAACGTGAAGATAAATATAAGGCCAAATGGACACCTGAACTGAAGCACTGAAACAAGCAGCAGAATGGTTCAAATTAAGGCTAATGAAATTGTTCTGTGCCACCACTCTTTCTCCTTTCAACTTATCTTTGATCTCTTTCTAAACTTGCAAGCAAAGAACTGTTCTGCAAGCAACAGAGTCATTCTTAGAAACTAGAAATCAAGTAATAAACAGAAGATTTTAGTTGGATTAAAAAGATCTTAAATTTAATTGGATAAAGAAGATTATAAATTAATCTATGACAACACGATAAAAAATGAAACAAAATTGTAAGCCATTATTCTAAAATTGCAATCTCTTTTTGAAGCAAATGTTCCCTTCACAAGTGATTCTAGTATTTTGGCCTGTAAATATTGGTAACTACATTGACATCAGAATGTTGACTTCTCTGGGCAGTTAGGAGTTAAGTTCTGCAAAAATCAGGAAGTCTACAGGTTTTCCAGTTGTATTCTGGAAAACAGTTGGTAAAGCAACAGCATACAGATCTGGAGTTAGTAAAGCAACAGCATACAGATCTTAGAAAGATCAGATTTGGAGTGCTTGCCATCAGATCTTGAAGAGAACAACTACTCATTTTTGGAAAACCATCATTGAAAAGAATTTACAATAATGGTTTTTAAATCATCCAACTAATCAGGTACCTTCTCTATTTCCTTAGAATATTCATTGAACCGAATATGAGATCTAGGAAATATAACAATTGTATGTAGTTTCATATTTTATTTAGCTGTTAAGAAGCATTTACAGTTTTTGTTTTTGACTGAATCTGTCATTTGTACCTCAATTACTATCTGGTTTGTCACAGCAACCAAACAGGACAGGTACAGACTTCAATGGATAGTTAGGACCTCAGAAAATACAATTTCAATCAGCCTACCTTCCATTGAGGATCGTTTACTGCATGGACCAGAAAGAGAGCTGGGAAGATATCTACAGACCCCTCACAACCTAGACATAAACTGTTTCAACCTCTCCCCTCAGGATGCTGCTCTAGAGTTGAATGCCAAAGCAACTAGACACAAAGATAGACTTGTTTTTTCCCCCTCTGTGTCATTACTCTGCTGAACACCTATTTCCTGTCTTCAGCTTAAAAATATTTAGCCATGTAGTAGGTTATATTGCTATTATCCTTCTTGGCATCTCATCTTCTCATTTCTCAGTTTTTCTTATCTTCTCATCTTTCTTACTATCTTCTCCTGTTGTTATCTTATGATTTATCACTTGTTTGTATTTTATGATTAATGATTGTAACTATGATTTATGACCTATGACCTATCACTTTGCTTTCATGTGTACCAGAATTTATACACCAGAGACAAATTCCTTGTGTGTCCAATCACACCTGGCCAATAAAGAATAAAGAATTCTGAAGTTTTCTGAATTGTCCTGTGGCTTTGTAAAAATTGTTTCTAATATAAAGGAATTGGTATTGGGGAACTGATTTAGACATTTAAACATTTAGATTCATTAATAAAAAAATATGAACATGTACTTCTTAACTTTAGGATATGACTTTTCCATTTCAAACTAAATGTTGAGATGAACAGGTATAATTCAATGTGATATAAATTAAACCATTATTGCTGCTTTGATGGTTGCCTAGTGTTTATATTCATGTCACTGGTTCTGATTCTTGAACAAAATATTTCAAAATGCTCAAATCTTCATTATTTTTCTTTTTTTAAAAATGGATTCCAGAGTACCACAAGCCAAAGATTTAATACTTTTTTTAAATAAAGGCATATTTTGGCTTTCTCAAATCAGATATTCTCCTCAGTTTATTGAATGTTTCAAACTCAAGCTGAGATTTAGAACAAACTAAACCTTTTTCTTATTTCAGGGAAAGTATATCCTCATCAGTAATTAATTTTAAATTGTATTGTGGATGAGGTAACTACTGAATAGGCTAAGAGCCCAATTACTTCACTGACTTGTATTTTTCTCCCTCCATTCCTTCTCCTAAGTAGCAGATTTTTATCATAATTTTATCTTAACTGATCAGCAAAGAAGTTGTAAACTGTGTTGATGACAATACGCAGGCATTGAGTTTAGCTTATCTAACCCATTCTACAGCATAAATCAACTTTTATTATTAGTAGTAAATGTTTTTCTATCTGGGTACCATTTACACCATAAGAAACCAAATTAAAAAAGCAAAATCAAAAATCAAAAATGAGAAATAGCAAAAAGGATGAGACAAGGCAAGACTAAAGCATATGCTCACTTGATATCATATCTGTGAGCAATTTTCTTCCTTGAAATAGCTGCACTGAAATCTGGCCATTGTCCAAGAACATTATCTTTAGTAGAAGACAAGAAAAATGATTATGTAATCAGCTAGCCAATAATTTTGTTCTGCAAGATAGGTGATAGACATTTTCCCAGGGCTTGGCAGAAATAGGGAATCAAATAATTGGTTCCGGTCACTTTTGTCATACGCATACAAAGGAATGAATTATGGAGAATATTTTTGAAACCTGCTTTTAAATCTGTTTGATGGCATTAATCTTGATAACAGATGCCATCAGATTCAACAATTGAATAAATTCAGTTGATTAGGTGTAAGTTAAAAGTGATCTGACTGAAGCCTGATCTGCTTGATCCCAATAGGCCAATGTTAGACCCATCTGGCCTTGTAGAGCTTGTATACCGATTTGATGATATCATTCCCTAAAAGCAGAATATGGAGATTTTGAATCATAGTAGCATATCAGAATCTTTTATTATAGGCGCCAGACCCAGGAGGTATATCAAAATAAGATCATACTGGTGTATATAACAGAAGTGGCAAAATTATTATCACCATTGAGATGATTCCCCATTCTCAAACCAGAACTTTGGTTTCTATGCAGGCTGTATACGCTGTGTATATCTGTAGAAAACAGCTGTTTGATCGATTTCAGAAATACTATTTTAAGACAGAAGAAGACATACATGAAGAGCAATTGCTGAACTCTTTCCCATTTACATCTCAGAATTTGCCAATTGATGGGTACTGAGTATTTGAGAAATGCAGTTCTGAATCAATTTCAGCATTCCATCCTCCTATACTGAAATGAAGAAAAAAAGGTCTTATTTCTATAGGAAAATATCTAGGTCTTAGCTCTCTCCTACCTGAGCATCCTTCTTGAATTCAGGCTCCTTCCTGAGAATCTAGGAGTTGAAATTCATAACTCTTGAGGGCATGCAGTTTAAAATGATATTTTTATAATTTAGTAATGTCACTGTTCACTGTTCATAACTGGAGGAACCACTCTTCCAGAGATTAATTCCATAATTTCTGGAATTATGTTACATTCAGAGAGGCCTGCACATCTCTGCCTTAGTTATCTTTAACAGAAATGGAGAATAAATAATTAACCACCGCTGTACATGAATAGAGTACTCAATAATATTAATGGAATATATTTTCTGATTTCCCAGTTTTCCATAATATGAAATTAATGGAGCATTGACAAAATAAATAACAAGAAACTTAAATGCTAAATTGTATACACTACCGTGTTTTATAAATGATCACTCTGAATCTTCAACTGGAATTATCTGGTCAATGGATATCCTCAAATCTTTCATAAATAATGCTTTAAATTATGGAAAAGAAGCAGAAAGTGTAGGTAATTACAGAGCTGATGTTAAAGCTACAATGTTTTTTGTAGTTCTTCTCTTTGTAAAGCCTTTTAAAATTCATAATTAGGCATTCACAACAGATTTGTTTACTACATTTTCCTTTGAAGAAACTCATTTTAATCTATCCAACTTGGATAAAAATAATGGCATATTAAGTTGGTATACATACATAATACATCCTGATTTCTAAATTAAGCTTCTTTCACATCTTACATTCCAGGGAACCCTTAAACTTTTTAAAAAACTTTTTTCTTTTACTTCTCCCCTCTACTTCCACACAAAAACAAAAACAGATTTCACAGTAATGTTAGTTGTTGGGCATTTGCAGGCAAAAAAACCAGCATCATTTTCTTTTTTTTCTGTTGAATGTCAAACTTTCAAGCTGTACTTTTCAAAACGAGGCAAGTCATCTCATGTGTGTCTGACACAATTTTCATAATTTGTATTATTTGCATGATGATGTCATGGCATCTACTAGAGATTGATTACTCAGGTAGGGAGAATGTGTAAGTGTTGTTTTGAACAAGATGATGATATAGAATAGACCGATTTATTTCAGTCTTGGAATATAACCTCCTCCCCTTATCATCATCTTGAAGACCAAGTTAACTCTGATACTGAAAAGTGTATGATCATTCCTTTATCCTAGCTTTCAGATGACTCTGGTTTGTCCATCTTGAAGACCAAGATGGACCAACCAGAATCAAGTAAAAGCTAGAGTAAAGGAATGATTATACACAGAAATGATGGATACAATTCCTTCTTTTCAGTATCAGAGTGAACTTCACAGTTATGTCTCCCTGTGTTTGTAAAATTGACATTTAAAAATCCATTACCATTTTTATTCCTTTCTTTTTCATCGTAGCAACTTACTATAGAATGATGGGAAGACTGATTATTATAAATTATCTGCAACTCAGAAACTATTGCTGATTTCCCCTAATTTGCCAAGGATATTACTAACACATATTGCAAATGACCTTCTGCCAGCCTCAGATGTAGAAAAAAGGGGAAAAAATCATGACATATTTGTTATATCTTGTCTCATTCTGATTAATAAAATATGCCTAAAAACATTTAGCTACTCAGGTGATTTCTACAGCTGGAAATAAATAGTTGATGTTTCTGCAATCCTGGCTACTTTGAAATGGCAAAAAATTAATATTTTTTGAAGTATTACCTTCCGTTAGATAGAAGTTGTTTTAAAACTCTGATTTGCTCAGCACACATTGACAGTCATAGATTCCAAAGGCCACAAACATTTGTCATCATTTAACTTGGCCAAGGTCATAAAAGTTCCTTTAATCTTGTTATTATCCTGTTATTTTAACTGTCATTTCACAAATCACTATTTGTCACCGAGGTTGTGCATTAAATAAAGTACAACCTTGTTACCGAAACAGAAATGTGATCTTCCATTTAAAATTATTAATCAAATTCAATTGAATTCAGATTAGATTAATCTAATCTAATTAATCCAATTTTAATTTAATATATCCTAATTCTTTAAGTATACCTTAAAGAATCAGGATATATTTCTGAAAATAACTGAGATTTGAACTTTTCTGTTGGAAAATGACTGGGGATATTTAGTTTAGTTTCCTCTATATGATTATTCAATCTTTTGGCTTGCCTGGGCCATATTGAATGAAAGGAATTGTCTTGGGCCACATATAAAATATATAATACAATTAAAGTATATAAATAACAAATGTTGTTTATTTTTTATATTTTTAGTATTATCTTCTGGCACATTACTAGCTTTCTAAAGCCACAAGGAGTTCTAGCATGTTTCCAATCAATTTCTACATCCAGATCAAAGTAAGCAGACATAACATTTAGTTCAAGTAGCAAATCAATATAGCATGCTGTTGATATATTAAACATTTGCAAACATAAATGGCAAATGTGACAAAAAGCAGGCAAAAGCAGGGAGAAAGAACCCCTCGAATAAGAAGAGATCCAAGAAAAGAAGGATTAATATCAACAATCTATGCTCTTTGTATCATTCATGGAACTTTTTATAGTCACTGGAAATAACACTCTTAATTAATTAGCACAGAGAATCCTAAGAATGGAGTGGTCATTCATTATTCCAGCTTTAAATCTTTCATGTAAATATTGGCAGCAGAATAAAGGTGACCATAAGTACCAGGTATACTTTCTGTATTCTGCACCATTTAGACAACAATTGGGAGAATAACCAGGATATCTTCAACCTTTTCAAGAGCTTCTATTGCAGAGGAGAGAGAAAAAAGGAAAAAAAACTGAAATGGATTCATTCTTGGTTGGTTCTTATAACCTGCGTGTATTAAAGTTATACCATGCAAAAGAAGCAGAAGACACAATATTCTAAAGACACATCCAATCCTTTATTCTATAAGATTTCAAAGGTGAATAGATAATGATGACCACAGGCTATAATCAATACTAAAGTTATAATATCATTATGAAAAAGACAAAACAATATTATGTTTTACGTGTCAATAACCCATGCATAAAAGTGCATTACTCTGATCCTCTTATGCTAAAGCACAAGATCTCCACAATAGTTATTACCATTTCTGCAATAACTCTTTTTCTTAGCTTTTCCCCCCGGTGCCACAGGATATAAACCCACAATATGAATAAAATATTAATTGCATTGCTCAAATAAAACATTATTTTATCTGGGACACATAAACCAATACATTCTTCCTTTCAGTTCAGCATTGGGTTGATTTTATGTGTAATCTAACATTACATCTGTATTTATTAGGGATCCAATCATTTTAATCACAAATTATGTTGTGGAATTTGCCTTGAAAACTAACACAAATTTTGATCTTCCCTCATTTTCTCTTTCCTTCTTTTCTCTTCTCACCATTAGTTGCATGTGCACATAATATTCCCTCCCAGGACTCTTATTTCATGCATGATGATGAATGTGATCTCCTAAGTGTAAATGATAGTAAAGCTGTTTAGTTTTAAGGTTGCAAGATACTTTGCTCCTTTTATCTGTAATCAAAATATTTTAGTATCATACTGTATGTAGTATTTAAAAGCCAGTTTGTTGTGGTGGTTCAGGCACCAGGCTAGAGACTGGGATACTAAGAGTTCTAGTCCTACCTTAAGCATGAAGCCAGCCAGGTGACCCTGAGTGGGTCAGTCTGTCTCAGTGTAGGAAGAAAGTAATAGCAAACCGTTCTCAAAATCTTTCCAATAAAACTATAGGGACTTATCCAGGTATTTGCAAGGAGTCAACGATGACATGACGATACACACACACACACAAACCTATTATCGGTATATAGACAGAGTGTTATATGTTAAAATGCCCTTCCCCAAATTCACTGGTATTGCATTTAGATAAAATTAATTGAAAATGATGTCTCTCAGGTTTCTTAGACCACAGACAGGAGCCTAAGTCTCTCCTCTGGTTTCTCTGGTAACAATCATAATTGCTTCCACTTATGCCCTGCTCCCCAAAATTACTGCTCTTAGCAACTACACAATCTCAGTAGATTTTCTGTTCCTTGTCACCCTCTATTTCTTGATTGTATGTACCATTTTTATTTTATTTGTATTATAGCCTGATTCCATATGTGCAAAAGCTTAAAAGTAAGAGCTGAATCAGAGGTAGATTCACTGCAGAGGTAGAATGAGCACTTCAATCTCTCCAATCGCAATGGCAAACATCATTTCCCAATGAAAAATGAAGCAAATATCAAGCTGAAAGACCAATCTGGGGGGGGGGGGGAAATGTAAAAGTAAAAGTATTAAAATATCCACATACAATTTAGGGAATGATGCAATCATACTATTGAGAAAAAGTAATAATGGAAAATTTTAATTGTGTCAGATTGTTAACAGGTGATAAGCAAACAAAAATAGGTTTTACGTGTTCAATTAACCCATGAGCTGGGAACTGAATAATAAAGGGACATCAGGGAACATTTCTAAATTTCTGCACTTTCTGGAATTCTTTGACAACATTTTCAGTTTATTTCCTAGAAAGGATAGGAAAATCATGTTTAACTGACACAGATTTGTCAATGTGATTTGGGGTGGGGGAGGATGAATGGGAAATTAATTCAGAAATCTGCTTGTAAACATGTCATATACTTATACACATAATGGCGTGAAGCAAACTTTTCAGAATACTAAATAAATTGGAATTATTATGTTGCATTTCACCTATAATGAGTTATGGGTTTGATTATTCCAGTTCCATGAACAAAAGAGCTCAACGCACATGCCCAGGGATAGATATGGAAGTCAAGAAAGTTAAAACCTATAGTGGTTTTATCCCTACAAAAGCATATATACATACAAGTATTTTGATACAGGCCTTGAACAAACAGCAATCAGTAATCAACTACACCATGGAAGCACACACTGTGGAGAGATACGCCCTCACAGGGTCTCCCTTATATTACAGCCTCTTAAAGTGGTAGCAGTCAAATAACTCAGCTGACTCATTGCTACCATTGCATCATCATTACAACATTACAGTGTTACAGCATTACAACCTTACAGCAGCTGGTCAGCTACTAAAACATCATTACCCTGACACTCCTCCCATTTAAAGCTGAACAGCTGAATGCTTTATCATATTCATGATGCTTTCTATTTCTATTATGTCCATGCCTCCTGCTTTGGCTTCTCTCACTGCTACAAACACTGCTAGTACCATTACTACTACTGCTGCTGGAACTGCTCCTAATTTCATTTTTTAATGACTCTGTACACATTGTCTCATTAATTTCCATTGTATCCTGCTTACCATCTCTGGGTTGAATACTTTCACTTTGTCTATCCAGCTCAGTCTGGTTTCTCTGTCTGCCTGACATTCTCTGTAACTTCAACTTCCTCCATTTTTCCTTAGGCAATGACCACGACCATTTCTCTTGGTACTGACGGGGTTCATTATGAATACTACCTACTCTAACCCTGTTTGCAGTGAACCGCTCAGGAGGTATATCTTTATTATTCCTTAGAGATATCCTTGATATTATCTGTTCCTGTGCCTCTGGGATCTTTCTTTTTTACCTCAGGTTTATCCTCTTCTACGTCTACTTCTGACCTGCTTTCCTGTCTTTCCTTTATCAGACTTTGCATAGCTTCTCCTTCCAGAGAACTTATGCTATGTGTTGGCATGAACACTTCAGAATTAGCATGCAACCTATGCCAATTATTTTGTTCTGCAAAACTTCCAGATCTTGAAATCACTACTTTTCTGGTTCCATCTGTGAACCTATGCCCTTTTGAACCTGGATCATAACCAACAAACCTAAGCTTCCTGGCCTTTTTCTGTCTTTTCCTTGTGGCGCTGTTTGAACTATGCACCCAGGCATAATTGCCAAACGTTCTTAGGTGAGCCAATGAAGGTTTTCTTCCATACAATAAGAAATATGGAGTTCATAGCTACATTCCATATTCTGTTTACTATATAATTTGCTGTATTCATGGCTTCCCCCCCTTATACTCTACTCATTCCTGCATTCACAAGCAATGAGTCTTTCATGGTTTGCAAGACACCATTTCATCTTTCAGCTGCTCCATTTTCTGTTGGCGGGTACAGATTCGTACATTATACCCAAACTCCTTAACCATCTTTGGAAATTATCAGACATGAACTCTGCTCCCCTGTCTGTCTGCAACTGGCATACTTTACAGCCATACCTGTGCTCTACAAGTCTTACCAGTTGCTTGAACTGTTGCAATACCTCTGTCTTGCTTTTTAACAGATAACAAAACCCATATCTACTGTAGTCATCTACTATGACTAGGCTATACCTAGCTCCTCTTAAAGAGGGTGTCAGAGGGCCAATCAAATCAGCATGTACTAACTGCAAGACTCCGTTTGTTTGCCTTGAGCTTTTCTTACTCACAGGATAAACCCTGGACTTTGACGCTTTACAAACAGCACAATCTAAGTACATCTTGCATTGCGTGTGTGTGAGTATGAGTGTAATAGAAATGAAATGGCCATAAGATCAGAGGCTTTTCCTGTTTTCATATATTTCAAGGTATTTAATATTTAGTTTGTCCTGAAGAGATAAAGGTGCTGATAGAAAAACAGCTGAATTATCTATAATATTTAGAAGACTTACATTATTTTTAAATGATTAATTTCTTCCACAGTAACTTTTGACTCAGTGTTATAAAGTCAAGTATAAACATGAAAAAAGGCTGATTTTTAAAAACCAGAGTTATTATATATTTTGCCTTGTGCATCCTTTACATTTGAAATAATATTACTTTTCTGTTGTTATTTTAATCAAGCATAATTTACCACATCTTTCCCTTTACTTTTGATCTCTTTCTTTTAATGAGTGAATGAATATTCTTTATCAAATGCAAATAGTGAATTGCTCTAAATTAGCAGATATAAAATATTTTTAGAGTTCTAGTATAGATTATTTTGAATGCATGCTCAAGAGCTTCTTAACTTTATTTTTCACATTTGTTTAACTTTTCCGTGAAATGGAACAATAAAACAGTAAATATATGCAACAACAAAACAATGAATAAATTTCTTATGAATGGATCTAAACAATTAGAAGGTCAAAAACTTATTTTATCTTTTTTGTTGTTGTAAACAATTGGTTCTGTATAATGATGTACTTAAATACCATGTTGAACTACAATAATTGTTTTGATATAGTCATTGATAATTGTAATAGGATCTGTGTTACATTAATCTATACATTCCTCTAAGGATCAAACTACTAGAAAATAATCATGTCAAAGAAATATCTGATGCGCTGCTGCTGAAATGGTTTTAAAGCTTGTCCTGTAGTCACCATATTAAATTCCACTATATTTGTTTGCAGCATTTTCCACACATGGTGACACAGTTTAGTTAAGTTAGTATGATGATGGAATACCAAAACTTAATATGTATCACTATTATGAGCAAATAATACAGTAGGTGAACGTTTATTTCTTGTTCCTTTACAAATCTGGAGGCTTCATCTAGCAGTAGCTATTATAATTTCCATCATTATAATTTGTCTTTCAGATAAAAGATCTTTCTAGTATGAAAGTGGAAATTTCTTCAGGTTTTAAACTATCCAATCCTGTCGGTACATTATAAATGATAAAGACATCAAACGCCTTTGATGTTCCACAATTAAAGATGGAAAAAGTAGGGGGGAAACCCTTGCTCTTAAAAAATCCAGTCTTTTTATAGATCAAGGGAGAAGAGCTTGGTTGTTTGTCTGTATTTAGTGTCACTCTTGCCATAGTGACACTCTGGACAGCAATAAAATTTGAACAACAATCATAATATAACTATTAAAACATATTGTACAGTCATATAATTTAATCCAGAGACAGTATAGTTGAGTAAAAAGCAATAGAATAAAATATGAATCCATCTGAGCTTTAGTAACTACATGACCCCTATGCTTGGACAAATAATCACATTTTCACCATTTTCCAGAAGGTCAGCAGGATCATGGGTAATAAGATGTTCCTGAATGCAGGTTCTGTGTTAGAAAATGTTTGTTTCCAGGGTCCTACAAGATGACAAAGCCTCTCCCGTTGGATCAGGGATAGAGCTCACTGAAAGAGGCTGCCATGAAGGACAATATAAGTGACAGCCATTGCCTTGAATTGAACCTGAAAGCCAAATAGGAACCAGGTCAACTTTCATAGCAAAGATGTGACATTAGAAAAATCCACTCTCATGTAGCATATTTTAAACTGATCCATTCGGAGTGCACTGTGCAGTGCCTCTAGATCCAGGAAGGAGTGGTGCTGATGCACACAACATGAGGTTTTGCAAATGGATTGCCATGAATGTCACACTTTTTGAGTATTATGTACCACGTCTGGTTGGGATAAAGCAAACCATCCAGAATATGCTACCTAGCTCACTCACATACACATGTAATATTCCCCAGCAATTCCCTTCACCAAAAACCCAGAACTGTCCCAGTTAAGTCCAGCAACAAGCAGACCAATGCTAGTCCACAGTGAAATGGCCAACAAGACCACAAGGCACTTGAAAGTTTCTCAATCAAAATAAATCCACCAGGCAAACTTAAATCCATAACACAAGAGAGACAAGAAAAGGCCAGAATTTCCAAGGGACAATCCGAGTTAAGGCACAGTGTCAATCCAAAGTGTGGCAGGAATCACAATGACCAGAAAACACACAGCTAGGAAATAAACATGTTGTTCCCATCATTGCCTTCATCTATCTGCTGTGCTAAAGAGCCAGCTTCTGGTGCAGCCCATCAAGAAGGGTGAGGCTTTCTCTTGAAAGTAATCTGGCTGACCTTCTCTGTTCTTGTCTTTTCTCTACCTTACGTGCTCTTGGATCAGTGCAGAAGGCAGTTCCTCTTCCTCATCACTAACTGGCTGCAGTTGTATGCTTTTCCTATGTGGACCCTCAGGACTGCCCTGCTGCAGCTGCACTTCAGCCAACTCCCTCACAGCTGGGTGCTTGGAGCCATCAATCAACTAAGCTCTTGACATGCTAGGAATTGGTTCAACCTCTCCTGAGCTGACATCTAGAAAGGTATCTGGGAAAGCATCCGGGGAAGTCATCACACAGAACTAGAAATTAAATATCACTAGGTGCAGGGGCCATACATTCCTTAGGCACCCAGTCTTAGAAGGAATGAACTTCAATCATATGTAGCTTCCAGGCATTGAAACATAACCTACACTGCACAATTTGTTGGCTCTACTTTTAGTGTAGCTGTCTTCAGTTCACCATTTCTTCCACAGAAGTACCCTAAATAATCATTGTTTCATGTTAATTAATCATCAAGGTTCCACTAATTTCTCATCTAATACATTAATCTCTACTTCATCTCCCAATGGCTCTGCTTCATTTTGTACACTGTAATTTTGAACATCAGATTTGTTAAATCACGGGAAACAACTTTTAAACAATTCTACATATTTTTTCCAGTTATTTTCTTTAATTTTTCTTGTATGTCTAGAATAAATTCAGCAAAGTGTCTTTCAATTTTCAGCTCATTTGGAAATTGCTCTCTCTCTCAGGAGACATGAGAGAACCCTGTTTTCTCTGCCTTTTTTTACTTAAAACCCATTTTTTTAATGTTAAAAGAGTACCATAAAGTTAAAATACAAATGAGCCATTCTCATTATTAATTAAGCAAAAAGCTGTCAAAATATAAAAAGATAAGTCCTTCCAGTAAAAATTATCTTGTAATGAAGGAATTTTCATGAACACAAATGTCATCTTTGGATGCATATTTTCTCTATCTCCAATCTATTTCATGCAATTGAATAAAAATATTTTATAATATAATTTGGCTTTTATAACTAAGGCAAGAGGGAAAAAAATAAATGTTTATGATCATGTAACAGAATATGTATACAATAGAAAAAACATTAATTTATCAAAATATTATCTTATTTTACTTGGCTTCCTAAATAGGAAGCTTCACTTTTGACAAATTACACTTTTTATGTACTAGTATTTATGTTCATCTATGATGTATTACATACATAAAGGGCAAAGCATATTTATGTTCAATAAAATTATATTATCTTGCTAAAATTTTATCAAATTAGGATACTTAGCTCAGAAACATATATGAACCATCTTTAAAAAATTGCTTCAGCATAGCAGATTTATAAATATTGTAGATTATTTCCAAAGGCATGGAATAGCTCATATTTATTGATCTTTCATCCATGAAATATGAATCATTTTGTGCAATTGGCGGCCTAATTAGGTTTTGGCTCAGCTGGACAGCTACTGCTCGAACATTTGATGGAATGATGTGCTAGTTATTAAGTCTGAAGTCTGGTGATTTCTGCTCAGTCTGATCTTGAAACTATTTTAGTCTTTCTTTTAAGTTGTTTATTAAATGAGCCATTTAAAAATCAAAAGTACTTTGCCAGTTTTATATGACTTAGCTTTATATGACTTTTGTTAAAAGTAATATGTGCAAACAGGGTTGTATATGTAATTCCTTGAACTGAGTCTGCCAAGTTCAATATTCTATACTGAAAGCATTTGGTTTTACTGAATTAGCTTTCTGTTCTTTTTTTATAACAGAAGAAAAGCACTCAAAGTTAAATAAAATCTGCCAGTAGAAACTATAATATATGGACCACATACTGTATAAAGATGTGGATTTGTGCCCATAGCATATCCCTCAACACATTCTGGAGTCTTGCTCTAACTTAATTTCCAAGAACCTACAGTAGAAAGAGCTGAAATTTTCCTGAGTTGCTTTTTCGGAAACCCAGCAGAATGAGCAGCAGAATAATCAGAACTCCTGTGTATTATGTTGTCTTTCAGACAATATTTCCATAGCCCAAGCTTGAGAGGTATATAGTTCTCTAATACTTTTTGTATTATTTCTGTTGATGCTACCTGCATTTTTATTCACTACTGGTACATATCAAATGGAGAGAACTTCCAAATAGACCAGATTTTCTTTCCAGTAGCTGAAGATAGATAATATTATCCTCTATACTAGATTATGTGCTTGCAAATATTGGACTAATAATATGGGAATGACTTGGAGCAACTAGCTAGATTCTGTTAGTTGGTCAATTCTACATGTGTTGAATTATATCTGTCCAAGTTATTACATTTGCACACATTAACAACTGCAGATGCTATTTATCCTCATTATATGCTCCCTCCGTACTTAGAGTCATAAAGTTCCTCTGTGGCCTGGAGCATTGACTTGCTTATGAAATTTCATTATACTCTGAGAATATACTTTTCCACTTTCCAGATTGGGAATCAACAATAATAATGCCTTACACCAATCCATACATTTCTAAAAATGCCCCAGCATAATGCTGTACAGAAAATATGTATGTGCAGCCTTGCATTCATAGGTACTACATCTTATTTCCAATACATCTTATTTCCAATATTAAATTGTTTTGCAAATACAAGGGGAGCTTTTTTGATATCTCCTTTATTTTGCCAACCTTCGTATTGCATATATTATATGCATATTGCATATATTCAGCCATAGCTGAATCAGCAGTGGAGATGTAAGTCAAGATTAGATCTATCACTGCCCTAATATTAGGCAAATCAGCTATTCTCTGGTTAAGTGCCTTTCTTGAGTTTCACATGATTCATTCTGCACCCCTCAAACAAGTATGTTAACCTTAGATAGAAACAGTCTATAACTAGAACCAAAATAATAGGCAACTGCCATTCTGGTTGGCCAGCCCAAGAATGATATATGACAATTCAGCCAAAGTTCAGTTTTTTATTTGCTCATACCATATAGAGAGAATCTTGCCAGACTAAACTGATCCAATTCTTACCCTAATGGATATACCTTGGGAGATTCTAAGGAATGGCTATCCTACATCTCTTCCTCTGTCTCTAATCCAGTTCCAACCTTTGTTACCTTCTATCTCATCCCCACCGCCTCCTTAGAATGTGTCCCACCTTTCTGGAAACTGCTCCTTCCCCGGAGTCCATCACACCACCTCCCCTTTTGTAAATGCAATCCACCATAGTTGCCTTTGGTATATTAAATAGAAGGAGGCACCATCTCTTCTCCTTCACATAAGATACACAAACATCTTAGGCTGATCCTGAGAAAGCTCTGATGGATAGTAACAAAGATGCATCTGATCCAATACCTTGGTTTTCCATAATTTTCTGTGCTGTCAATTCCACAAACTCACAAACAACATCTACTACAAATTCAAGGGGTAAGGCAAATCCATCTCTGGTTGCCTTGCCACTGATATTCAGTGATCTACTGCCTTTGCACCTGGAGGCAATACCACAACCATGATTTGTAGTCATGATAGACTTCATTTCCATTAATTTGTTCAACTCTGACTTGGACTTTAATTATCATCAACATAATGGCTATTAAAATATGCTATGGCAGTGGACTACATCCATTTGTTGCCCTCCCTCCTTCATATCAGTTGTACTGAATGACCCCAGGGTCTTATAATATGCCAGAGAGTGGAAAACTTTTCATTTAATTTTCCACATCTCACATGATATTATGAACCCAGATGAACTTACTTAAGAGAATAAAATATATAGTGTCACAGCTAAAAGTCCCTGAGAGGCTTAGATAGGATTTTTTAAAATAATTTTTCATTGTTTTATAATACAAAGGACGTGGCATGAAATGAAACAAAATAAGAAGAGGACAAATTGTGGAATAAGTTATTAAAGTTACATAGCAATTACCCTGATAAACTGCAATGATAATAAATCAAAGAAAAAAATTCCTTTACAATGAAAGGAACCAAATTCTCATCCCTTCCTTCTTCTGTCCCTTGATGGTTTGGTATGTGTGTGTATACACACACACAGAGAGAGATGAACAAATGATTTCTTCAACCCACCTATATGTGTAGTGAGAAGATTGTGTGCTGCCACAATTTATAACCAGTTTTAGATATTTCTTAATTAATAACTCAATGAAAAAGACCAAAAATTATCAGGATCTGACTGGAGATGCTGGATTTCATCTCAGCAAGATATTCTGTACAAGCATCTGAAAATAGACAACTTATTGGTACTAATCAGCCAGGCAGAGAAGGATATGAATACAAAGTACATTGAATTTTGGAAATTAATGAGTTCCACTAAGTGACTTTATGCCAGCGTAGGCATACAATTCTATTAAGATATAATAATGATAGTACTTAGTACTTACATACCTCTTTACAGTTTCAAAATATTTTACAAGCATTAACTAATTAGTTTTTATAACAACCTTGTGATGAGGTAGGAAAGCATTATCCTTCTTGTATAGTTATATAAATTGACAGGCAAGGATGTTAATTGCTTATGCCTCAGGCTACTGCTGGGCCAATAATGAAGAAACCTCAAAATGCTCTGCTAATATTTGTCTTCTTCTCCATTGATGCACTGATGACTAGATGCCTCACCAACTGTCTCTCTCTCTCTCTCTAGGCCATTGTAAATAAATAAACAAAGTGGAGATTCATGTAGATATATTTATGCGGTCCTATTACTTCCCTCTAAAAGCTCCCTCATGTTGGAGCTTAATTATCATCAAAATAATGGGCATTAAAATATGCTATGACAGTGGATCACTTCCATTAACTCATACCAGAAAGACTTCTCTTTATTGCTCTCCCTCCTTCATGTCAGTTACACTTGAGAAGTATAGAAAAAAATCTGGTGCTCCTAAATTATTTTAGATTTTTTTTTAAATGTTCATTTTGTGAAATAAATCTTCAGGAAAATCTTGCAATTCGATGTCCCAAAGTTTTAGGCTTTCCTCTTAGGTATGTTACAAAATTGTAACTTCTATCATTTCTTTTCTACTCTAGCAATAACAGCATCCCTTGAAAGTCATGCTTTTCCAAAACCCAAAAAATTGATAACATAAATCTTAAAATGTTGTAAACTCACATTCTATTTGTGTAGATGCATATATTAATCCTTTTATTATTATTATTATTATCTTTTCTCCCCTGCTCTAGTGAGAATTATAGCCCTAATGCCAATAAACCTGCTAGCTGGAAGAATACAGCACACATTTTCCTCCCTAAATAGCAAAGTCTATCCTGATTAAAACAATAAGAGATTGTACAAAAATACCACTGTATGTAATTACTGACTTTTCAAAATCTTATAAATGCTAAACGCAGTGATTGAATGTTCTGAAAAATTCTGGACACTTCTCGATAGTTCAATGTATAGTAGAAATTGTTTTCATTGGTTGGTTAATTGTGTGGTTGTTTGGTTAATTGCTTCTCTGTCTGCTCCGGTCACACAAATCAAATGATGTTTCCATTAATGTATCTACAAATCCTCAATCCAAAATTCCTGTAACAGAAAAGAGATTCATTTATAGGAAATGCAAAAGACAAGCAAAGTCCAGCACCTAGTTACATTTGTGCAAGTGTGCCTAGGAAGAAATAATCTCAGACTGGCAATTTCTTAGACCAAGGTTGCATGAAGTGGGGTCCAAGGATTCCTGTGTGTCCCCAAAGACCCTCCCAGGGTTCTACAACCCCCCCAAAAAAATTGCCAGAAATTTGCAAAAAGAAAAAATATATAATTTTCACATTATTATTTTTACTTATTAAAAAGTATATTTTTTTCATGCAAAATATTTTTGTTAATACCTAATGGCTTTAGTATTGTTATTTTTGCAGGATTCCACAAATAAATGTTTTACAAATGTGTCCATATTTATTTATAAATATAACTAATACAAACAAAAAACTCTTCTGCGGAAAAATGGGAAAGGGTTCTGAGATCAAAAAAGTTTAAGAAATAGTGTCTTCGACAAAGAATAAGCAGAACATTAGCAAAGATTGAGGTGGAGTAAGAATTTCTCTATCTGCACTCTACTGCCTCCTTGTGGATGACAGCTATTAATTGTGACGTGCTGAAGAATCAGTTCTATTGAATTTGAACCTTCAATAGAGTATACATTACCACAGGGGTCTATCATGTTCCCATTCTTTGGCTTTATTTAGTATTTACCAGTTTTGACTGTACCTGAGCAAAGATGGTAGAAGAGAGATTCCAAGTTTTTGGACCCAGGAGGATGGAAGGCATAAAATACCATAATAAACAAAAGGAAAAAGGGACTTGTAGACCAAGGGGGAAGAGCTGGATGAACATTTCCTTTGGAAACAGGTATACTGGTATGGTAAAACAAAATATTTTGTCCAGGGCTACTACATGTAGCATTATATATGGTAGCATCATCAAGCTTTCTCTTGGTGGTCAAAGCCAAGATTACATCACCTCGAAGTTACTGGATCTATCACTGAGATCATCTTCACCTTCATTCTCATATCATCATAATCACTCAGTTACCTGTCTGCTAGGCAGATTGCTGGATTAACAGCAGACTCTCCTTCTCCTTCCCCGCTCTCCACTTGCCCATCTTTTTACTAAGTCATATTGATGTATTTTTTTGTTTTCTTTTTCTTTGTTTATGTCATTGTTCTATTATTTTACTTTTGCCTTATTTAAACTTTTGTTTTATTATTTGATCTTTGTTGTAAGCTACCTAAAGGACCCCCATAGTTAGATAGGCAGCAAATAAATTTAATAATAATAATAAGAGCCAGGGTGGTGCAGTGGTTAGAGTGCAGTACTGCAGACTACTTCTGCTGACTGCCAGTTGCCTGCAATTTGGCAGTTCAAATCTCACCAAGCTCAAGGTTGACTCAGCCTTCCATCCTTCCAAGGTCAGTAAAATGAGGACCCCAGATGTTGGGGCAATATGCTGATCCCCTAAACTGCTTAGAGAGGGCTGTAAAGCACTGTGAAGTGGTATAAGACTTATATTATACCTATTGCTATTGCTAATTATATTTAACTGAGGCCACTCAGGAAATTCAAAGGAGACCAAAAGTGTCAATTACAGCAATAAAAGAATGCTAGAAGACATGACTGATTAACTTCTCAGTTTTCAGAATATGTTCTGTGAGCCTGAATGTGTTGGAGCTAATGAGTAGTAACTTATTTAATTGACTAATGAAAATGAAATCTGCAGTGCATTTCTATAGGAAAAGATTTTAAAGATTCACCAAAAGGAGCTTTGTGGCAGTACTTGTACTGCATCATCCAGCTCCTGAGTGATTAAAATTCAATTCAACATCCATCCTCACATTTGTTTGTGAAACAGGAGCTTGTAAAAGAACATTTAGAACAGTTGCATACAAAAACAGTTTACCCAGGTAACCTTTACCTTTCAAAGGCTGCATCAGAGAAATTTGCATTACAATATTTTCTCAGAGAACTTAAATTAACAATAATTTGTGTTAGGGAAGCTGGAATTGAATGGAATGGAATGGAATGGAATGGAAGGAAAGGGAAGGGAAGAGGGGGGAAGGGAAGGGAAGAGAAGGGAGAAGAGAAGAGAAGAGAAGAGAAGAGAAGAGAAGAGAAGAGAAGAGAAGAGAAGAGAAGAGAAGAGAAGA